>JAJEKV010000008.1:21024613-21139425 GCA_021234155.1 Isoetes taiwanensis | reverse complement strand
TTGTGTACGCGTTCAGTGCCGTATTGCTCTCTTATCATCTACGTATTGTTATATGTGATACATGCCGCCGAGGTAGTATTTGTATCGTTTGATGCTGATTCACGGCCCGTGTTACTTCAGCTTCCATAGGAGCCCATGGGAAGGCATGAACACCTTAAATGTTCCCTCCACTTACAAGGTCATCTCAGTCTGCGGGAGTGAGCGAAGAACGTCTGCAGTTATTGGCTGAGATGGGGATTCCTATGAATATGCAGTACAGATCGCATTAGCGGAAGTCACAATTAATGCTCGAGGCGATGTTCTTGGATTGACCAATTGCCTGTATATATAAGAGTAGTCTAGACCTGGGGTGTAGAAATAAACATTTCCACCATGAACCGAAAATGGGGAAAAATTTTTTCTCTAGGTGAGTGGAGCTAGGGGACTTAAGTTAGGAAGTGTTAGGCGAAAGTTGATGAAGTCAAACTTCATCTTCTATTAAAAATTTTAGATGAAAATTGTGCATGCATCAAGTTTCACCTAAATAAAATTGAAGAATCATGCCAATGAGGGCCAGTGAAAAAATAAACGAAATTGTAATTATACTTCAAATGACAGAAAATTCGAAAATTTAAAGTATATTATTAAAATTATATAGGTTTTAATTTATACGGTTAATAGTTAAATAATTGCTAATGTGGTGTATAATTAATGAGGGGCTAATAAAAGGTAGTAGTGGTAGAGAGATATTCCCGGGGACCCTCCTTTTTAAATATCCGACTCATTCTCTCTCTCCTGACCTTCACCTTCTACTCACTTGACCTTGCATCACCCATTTCACAGAATACTGAGATGCCTTGTGAGAGCAATGACTAGGAGTTTGGCTGACCACCACCCTCTCTAGGCCTTGAGGTAGTGGGTAAGCACGTGAAGAAGTTCACGAGCACCTTGAAGCACAGGCGAAGGGGCTAAGCCCTCAAGCGGCCGGCCGACCCGAGCTTTCCACGATGTAGAGAGCAGCCCGTGCAGCGGCCCTAAGTGGCTGAGGCACAAAGGCAAGACTTGATGGCCGCCAGGGAGTCGGGAGAACAAGTTGAAACAGCAGGTGGAGGCAACCTACCGGAGAATAGAAGCGGAGCCGCCGATTACCAAAGAGGAAAGGAAAAGAATATGATGGCAGGGCCGCCGAGAAAAATGAGGCAGGGAAAAGGCCGAAAGTGAAAAGTGAAGAGCAACGGGCCTCGCCGGTGAATTATTGAAAAACCGGTAGGAATAAGTGGAGGAAGGAGGAGGAGAAATGACGGGACCGACGGCGAAGTGGCAGATCCACTAAGGAAGTGAAAAGAAACAAAAGGTGAGGAAGCGGGCATTGGCCGCCAGTTCGCGGAAGATGGGCGTAAAAGCATAAAATTTTGAATGAGTACAATGAAGCGGGAGTCGGCCGGTGGAAAGGCAGGCCGGCGAACAATCGGCGGGGAAAAGCCAGAGAGGGTTCTACCGAGTAGAGCGATGAAAATCTCTTGGGGTGTTTAGGGAGGTCAGAAGGCACTTCCCGGATGTGCAGAATCTCGATGAGCCAATCTCAGCCAGAGAGAGAATTATTCAGTTAGGACCGTTACCAGGTTACCCCTCAGTGGCCAGACCTGCAAGGCTTAAAATGAGGCAGACAGAAATGTGAGGCCTCGCTATCATGCTAAAGAGTGCCCAAGGATATTCACTTGTGAGGATTACTAAAGCAGAGGAAGCCTTAGAACCTCAAATTTTGTAAAATTTTGTTAGAAAGAAACTTCCTTCAATTCCGTTTCCCAACCTCAAAAGTTACTTTCCCTCATAATTGAAAAAATGTTATACTTGACCTGAGGAAATAGAGACAATTGATAGAATTCTTCATAGCATATGCAAAACACACAGAAATCATAATACAACAAAATTTGGCAAAAATCATCAAAAATACTAAAAATTAGGCCCGGTCGGGTGGGCCAGCCAATGGCCCTCTCTAGCGTCCAGCGATCGCGATACGTTCCAGCCAGCGATTCACCGCTACCCCAAAATTATAACGCAGGTATGGGTTTATAAAACCGTTGCTGGTTAACCCAGAATGGGCAAATTAGCCATGCTAGCATCTTCCAAATTCTGAAATGACCAAAAATTGGCCCAAAGCAGACCAACCGGGTGTGGCCAAAGCGCCAAACAGCGTCTGCGATAAACCGTGAATACATCCCGTAGCCAGTTCACGAGTCGGAATATTACATTAAGTATTAAATTGAATCAAATAAATTGCCATGTAGTGTTCGCCTTGTTTTGCTTAGGATTACACTTCATGCATTGGTTGTTCGTCTGGGCGCCGAATATTATAGAACTAAAAGTAGTCTTAGGTGAGCGCCTTTGCCTGAACCTGCAGTCACCCATAGTCTAAAAATAGGTCCCATTTGCCATTTTCCTTCTGAAAGGCTGCTCCCGGTACAGAAGCGTTACGAACCTCGATCCTTACAAGTATTTCTACGCCGCACCTTCAGTGGCCGACAACCGAGAGATGGTACAATCTTTGGAGGAAGCCATATCCATCTGACTTCCTGTAGATCAAGCCTTCGTGTGTTTGATCACTTGTGTTTGATCTTCATGCAGCCTTGACTAGAACACCCTACCACGGACATTGTGTGTAGCCGCAATGAGTCACCTTGGGAGGTCTGGTGCCTCCCAGGGGGAGGGGTGGGTTTCCTCTTGAGACACACACCTGACCTTGAGTCGAGAGTTGGCAGGATCCAAAGGTAAAGAAGCTGACTATGGGATAGGACTGGGATACAGGTGCCAGCCTGGAGACATAATGGCGCAGGGCCTGCTGACTCGGGCGGCCACTGCCCCTCTTCACTATAGTCAGTGACAAAGTAGGGAACCCTGTGCCCAAGCTGCCAGGCTTGGCGCCACTTGATACGTAGAGCCCCAGAGATCAAATCTGGGCCATAGAGTCCCTCTCGAATACCTGCTTTGTCAGGGGCACCATCTCTACTTGAGATCCATGAGATAAGCGTGAAGGGGCCAGGAATGGGGCTTGAGGCAACAGAATCTAGGAGGTATGCGTTGAGGCACCAGCGTGTGATGAAGCGACCACCAGGCCACGGTGGCATCACGGCTTTATCAAATGATCATCGGCCAGGAGAATTTGTGTTTGGGCATCACTCAACATCTCTTATACAGGAGCAGGGGTCTGTGAGTCGGCAGGCTCTTGGGCATGATAGCACAGGAAAACCTGTGAGACCTCACTCGACTACTCTTACGAGGGAGATTCCAAAGGAGGCTGGCGGAGAACCTCTTATCAGGAGACAATGTAGGACACTGTGACTATGTGAATGGGGAGATCTGCTCGACAGTAGGAACCTATCCCATCAGAGGAGGAGTTCAGTGAATCTGAGCCTCTAGAGCAGAGAAGAGACCCGAGCTCAAAGCGAGACCGATTCGAGCAGGAGCATGAGGAAGAGTCAGAAATGACATCAACTTGAACAGCCCAGCAGGCAGGATCCATGCTTATGAGACTTGATGGCGGTGCCAGATTACCTCTGGTGAAGCGGCTTCAGGAGAAGAGGCAGCTGGATGCTTGAGAAACGTGGAAAGAACACAGCACTTGCTACTATCTTCGACCCCTCGGTAAAGACAGATGATGATCTTCACAAAGGTGATTCGGTAAAGGGAAGAATCCGTGGCACTTCTCGCTAACACTTCGGGCTTGAGCCGACCTCGAAGGCTCTCACGTATCTAGATCACATCATTCACTGTGAGCGATTCGCTCCATTGCCTCGACTTCTTGAGAGGAGGCATGGGGCCTTAACCTTTCGGTGGTAGCGGCAACAGGAACTTCAGCGGAACGGAGATAGCCGAGCAACACTTGAAGGAAGATGACGAGGAACATCTTAAGCAACCACAGCCAGACTCTCCGGTCCCGAGGGGATGTCAAGAACTTCTTGGGGCTTTGAGAATGCCTTTGAATAGGTGAATTTTCTTAAGTTTTGTATAAATGTTTGATGTACCCATTATGCTAAGATATATCTCTACCTTATCATATAATCCTTATATATTAATATTTAATGGCTATTTTGTCAATGTAAGGCTTTGTATGTGATTTCTTACTAAAGATAATTCAGTGCAAGTAAAATTGATCAACATCCCTTGAATGAAATGCTGTTGATGATCAATCCTTGCGGCAAAGGAACTCAAATGCAGGATCTCAAGACCAGCACCGACCAACATAATTGGGTACCAAAAAGACATTTTGTGAGAACAAGAAGATTTTAGGTGAGAATATGTCTGCCAGGCTGATCAGCATAAGGTTAGTGCGGAATGAGGAACAATGCAACATCTCATCTGGCTGACACCTCTCATGAATGCGAGGAAGATGGTCCTCCACCTCACCTTGTTTTTCCGGGTAGGTACAGAAGAGCAGACGTGGGGATAGAGGAGGAAGAGGAGAACCGGAGTCCATCATCATCTAGCTCCGAGCTCGCCGGTCGCTCTTCCGGTGAGGGCGGCTGCAGCTCGCAGAGCAGTCGGTCAGGCACACCTAAGCGAGAAAAGAGCAAGAAAGCCAGATGCTCGGAAAAAGGTGGAATAGTGCTATAAGGCAATGTATGGAAGACAAAGGAAGCTTCGGCAGTTCTGAGGGAAAGAGCAGATCAGGCATGGTGAAACATGAAAAAATGGGAAAAATTGGCAACTCTTCAGAGTATAGAAGACAGGACATAGGAAAGTTGCAGTATTGGACCTGACATGGGATCATTGGAAGGGATATGCTAAGTCCAACAAAATTTGAAGGAACAATTCTGGTTTAAGACCTTGACAAGGCTTTGTAAGCACCTGTGCGAGTCTCATGTAAGTGATGATTCAATGGTTCTGAGGTTGTTGAATGGGGTAGCTCTATCACATTTGTACAAGTATCTAGAAGAATTTATGAGGCTCAGGGCTACTGTGTTCTGGAGTCTCAGAGAAATAGGCAAATGGATACTTACATTGAGAAGTTGAGCAACCAATATCCAAAGAGGCTTGTTAGAGCAATCCTTTGAGGAAGTGATTCTTGATGAAGATAAAGCTATATAAGTTGGAAGAGCACAACAACTCAATGACTTGATCAACCAGGAGTAGGATTAAGTATGATATCAGAGACAATCTCCGGGGTGTAAGCAATCAATGACTACACCATTAGAAATTAAAGCTGACAAGGTAGAAGTCGAGAATATAGAATTTTAGGGTAAGCCCGAAGTCATCGGTGATGCTCTTAAAGCGTCTCACGGACAGTCTCTTAGAAGGAGAAGAGCAGGAATGCATTGAAAAAGCTATATTTGGTGCTTCGGCCGGGGCACGAGCGCAGTGCCATTACGTCATGCGATCGGCTTGTGAGAACTTTGATTGGGACTCCCAGCCGAGCCAGGGCCGGAGGCGGCGACAGTGACGGGGCGCGTCATAGATGGTGGAGATTACCATATATGTACAAACATTAGCAGTGATATAGAGAATGGAGTCAGTATCGCCAGCGGTGATAGGATGATAAGGAGAATAGTAATCATATAGTCCCTCCGCCACGTCTGAGGTAGCTCTCATAATTTTGCATCTCCTAGATTGGGCATAATGAAGAACAAAGGTATTGAAGTCAAACCAAGGCGGTAGCGTGTAAACGGCGCCATTCGGCACACTAAGGGAGGAGATCACCCGCTGATATAGACAGTAGGGCTAGAGTAGGCGATAAGAATGATCATGGATATGAAGGCTGTGTCCATAGTAGGATGGAATTTTTTAGAAATTGACCAAAGCCATCAGTGATGCAGCCAGGAATGAAATCCTGTAGTAGCGCAGACGGCGTAAATTGATAGTGAAAGGTAAAGCTAGATTCTCCTATAGGTGTATTTCTTTGAGCGGCTAAGGAAGACTATAGAAAGGAATAAATTGGACTGTCTTGAGAATTAGAATCAGTTGAGCTGACAGAAACAAGGGAAGTGACCCAAAGAATCAGTTATCCCAACAAATAGCAAGGCTTATTCGAGTTCAAGGGATTATATTTCGGATGAAATCCAGCGGTATATATAGAGTGTGGAATGTAGAATCATTAGCTCAGGATGCAAGCCTACAGTGAGCACCATATAGGAATGAGCCCAGGTGGTGAGCTCCAGAAGCGGCTTGAGAATTGCTCGACGTTTATAAGAGCAAAGTGTGTCTCCTTTCCGGGGCACCCTATACTCTTTGTAGAAGAAGAAAGATGGGAGCTTAAGAATGGCCATAGACTACTCACGCCCGGCTCAATAGCGGAACGATAAAAGAATAGAAATTATGCATTGCCAGTGAGATGACCTAATGGATCGACTACAAAGAACAAGGTATTCTCTAAGGTGATTTGGAGATGGGATACCATCGGATAGAATAAAAGAAGAGGATATCATAGGCGCTTCCGAGCATGGTATGGTCATTTTGGTTCTGATGTGCCTTTGGATTGCTCGAGCGCTCCTTAGCGTTTATCGCCTCATGAGCGACATCTTGAGACTTCTTGGATGAGTTGTTATCGTCTTCTTAGCGACATCCTAATCTGACAGTCCCTTGAGGGAGCATTGTGACATCTGGGAGAGGAAATCTTTGGAGAAGTTGAGGCGTCATGATTGTATAGAGCTCTCTAAGTGCCACTTTACCAGTAGAGTGGAGTATTTGAGGCATGAAGTTATCATCAGAGAATCTCCCTCGGAGATCCATCTAAGATTAAGGCAATAGTTGATTGTGGCCAGAAGCTCAAAAGAATGTGATAGAAGCTTTCAGTTGGCGGGATATTACAATTTGATCAAGACTTTTCTTTCATTCGGCGTCCCCTCTGTGGACCTCCACTAAGGCCAACAAGATTAGAGACAGACCCGATATTGGCTAGAAAGTCCAAGCTTCTTTTAGGAAGCTTAAGAACCTGCTGTACCGGTGCTTGTTCCTCCTAGGTTGAGTAGGAAATGAAGTTGGTAGCAACGGATGCAACAAAGATAGCAGGGCTTGATCTGCCAGCACTTGAAGGAAGGTAGTTGCCCTGACTGAAGAAGATGAGCAGCATGAAACCTTTGTTCACCCAACCCATGATGGGGCACTATGTTATGAGGGCATTGAGACTATGGGGCATTATCTGCTGGGGAGGAAGTTTCGTTGGATACGTCACTGAGCCTTGATATCTCTTCACCCGACCACTCTCCTCAACTTAAGGCAGGAGGTGCGTGGGAATTTCATGAAAGGAGTATGATTTTGATATTGTATATAAAGCTGGTAAGCTTAATGTGCTTATGAGATGCCTCTCCGGGAGACCATTGAGACAAGGGCGCATTGTCGATTTCCCATCTCTTCGAGTAGGTTTGGCAAGAAAGATTGAGAGTCCTTGCCAGCAGGATGTGAGACTTCAAGGTATGGGAAAGAATCTTTCAAGGAAACTGACAGAATGAAAATGGGAAGCCTTCAAGCATTATAAGAGAAGAGCCTTTGTTGTATCACAAAAGCATAAGTTGTATGTGCAGGAGAATCATCGAGGTAAAAGGAAGATTAATTCTTCACTGACACACACAACACCTTGTATGTGACATCTTGGCTTCATGAATGCCTATTTCAAGATTAGTAGCCGCCAGCCGAGAATGAAGGATAAGGCGCATATATTGAGATTACCCGATTATGTCCAATGAGACCAAATGAACAACTTGGATTCAGTGCTTTAGAGCGTTGGGGTGCCAAATGCAAAGTGGGAGTCATAAGCATGGAATTTCATCTGAGTCTCCCTAGAACTCTTAGTGGGGGCATTGATGGTTGTCGTGAATAAGTTATCTAGATAGCACATTTTGTGCCTTGAGACTTCTGACACGCATTAGATCACCCAAGTTATTTATGAGATTTTGAGGACTCCATGGCATGCCTGGGAGATAATATCGATAAATTCTAAGTTTATGAGTGCCTTTTTGGCGGAGATCTCTTTAGCACCATTGAATGACTCTCCATGACGCGACATATCATCCCCAAACGGATAGCGGGCAGAGAAAGGGCGAACGGATCATTGAAGATATGCTTAGGAAGTTATGTGTGGGTCATGATCCAAGTGGATGATACATCCCACTTGGTGGGAATGCCGCCATGATGCAAAAGCTGTGGGGAGTCATCTCGGATATCTCCTTTCATTATAAATTAAGATTGCAGTGCTTAGCCAGGACACGGCACAATCCTGTGTCCAAAGGTAGAAGTGTCAGTGAATGTTAGGGGATATGCAAAGCGTGACTAGTAGAGAAGAGAAGTAGGAGTTACTTAGCAGCAAAAGTCGTGAAAGAGTGGCCGACAAGCCTGGGCCAAATGAGAGAGGTTCAAGGTAAGAAGCATGGCGTTGGTTGAAGATCAAGTGAAAGCGAAGCCAAGGCTGCAGTTGGGAGGCTGCAAGAAGCTTGCCCCTAGGTGGTGGTGGATTCAAGAGATTTTGGAAGGTAAGGCTCTCAAGCCTGCAAGTTGGATCTTCCAGCCCATCTCAAGGTTCACAGGTCTTCCATGCAGTTTATTAAAAGGCACAATCCTAACCACGAGGGAGGTTTTGGATACTCCAGCCTTGTTGGAAATGGCCGGAGCATTAAAAGTAGTGCACGGGTAGCTATGTGATGAAGTCATTCAAGAGACTAGGAATCTCAGTTCCTCGGTGTTTGGATTTAAGTGGAAGCACTTGCAGAGTGGAAGTCTGAACATGGGTATTGAAACAGGAACTTGGAGAAGTAACGGAGTTTATGGAAGGGAGTTTGATGGGAAATTAGTCTGGGCTTGAGTAAATGACCCAGCTTGCCGGTGTGGTTAGCTGGTATGTTGTTAGTTAGCCTTAGGCACATGCATTCCTAGTTACTAGGGTGCATGTGCGAGGAACCTTTCTGAATAGTGTGGGCGATGATGGGATGCATGCTAGGGCCTTCTCTGAGCCACCTGCGCACCAGAAGTGCGCATGACCATTAGGGTCATGTAGTGAGAATGAAGGCATGGTGAGGCGTGGTGGACATGCCGGATGATCTCTATGCCACGCGATGCGGGAATGCGCACACGGCAGTAGGAGGGTCATGGTGAGGAGTTAAAGTGATCATCTTGCATGATGATGGGATGCGTGAGGCGTTCACTGTTTGAAACCCTCAGGCATGATGCATGCCCCAGGGGTGTACTCGATCAGAGGATCATGTGTACAAGGTACTTTCGATCATGAACGTGATATGACATCTTAAATGATCTAAGCTCCAAATCCGAGAAAGACCATGATCTTGGCAAAGGTATTAGGACAACCTTCAGGCGGTAGTTAGGCTCAGAGTAGAGGGGTGGTCCCTAAAACCTGGGAGGTATTAACTTCAAACTAGCGTAATGTGTCCTTTGGGGGCAAGTGAAGGAGGACTTCCAGCAGGCCAGATTGAGAGAGATGGGAGCCATAATTTGAATTATGAACCTAATATCACTTATAATGAGTATTTTGAATTATTATAAGAAATAGCGATTAAGGCTATATAATTTTGTATGAGTACAAATATGGCCTAAATTTTGACCAACACAACTAATAAAACTTGATTTACTAAACTAGAATTAAAGGTTATGGCATGTTGATGTTTTGCGAGGCATAAGGCGGATCGTCACCTTAAGCGCAATGTCGAGGACAAAGATTGTCCTAAGGGGGAGAATGTGATTTGTCCGAGGGAATATACGTCATAAATACATATATTCCTAGATCCGAATCACTATACAAATCTATCTTCATAGCCTTGTATACCATAGGTTGTGGCACTAGGGGGCATGGCTAAGTTATTCTCATAACTTAGCCAACCATAGGTTAAGCCATTATCCACGTGGCCTTAACCTATTGGGGCACCGCCCACACAGACTCACCCGATTGGTGCCACGTGGCATCCTAGGTGGACCTAACTTATATAGGCATAAACCCTAACCCTAGACCTCTTTCCGGCCCTAGCACCCAGAGACTCACCTACTCGCTTGAAACCCCGTTTCAACATCGCTTCTTGTGGCATAGACGGGTGCGCCCCGAGGGGGCCAGGTAGACTTCGTTCTTGGAGTAGGGAGGCGCATCTCGTGAGTCGGAGACCATGGAGGCACACGGATGACGGAGGGAGAGCCAGGAGCAGGTATGTAGGATAGTAGTTGTGATAGCTCATCCGGAATTAGCATTGGGATGTGCTAGTATCTTGTATCTAGAGTAGAGCCATCCTAGAATCCATATTCAACATCTTGAACCCTAATCAAGGAACCCTAACCATTAGTTAGTTGTATGATTAGGTTAAGATGTTCTTCTTATGATTATTCTCATGATGTGATGATTATGTGATGATGGTTGATCATGTTTGCTCCTCTTGTATTGGGAAGGGGGTAGAGACCTAGAGCCATATGTAGTATGCTCCTAGAGTAGATCCCTTAGTTCCTATTAGTTTGCGGCTTTGTGCATAGGAGCCCACCCGGGCTATAGAGGCTATGATGACTCCCGCACCATACAACGGGCTAGAGGGAAAGTGGAGGAGGATCCCCGAGTGGGGGGCTTCGGGGATCCCATAGTGGGCTAGGCTTATGGTCGGTCACTGTGTGGGCCGAGCATGGGTCCCACACCTCCGGGCAATGGTGTCGCCCTGCCTCACCGAGAGCCGCAAGTGTCGCCTGGCTCTCGTTTTGGGGGTTCGGGGCCGGTGCACGACCGTGGTGTCGCCACGATTCTCTAGTCGCCCATGGCACCTCTAGATCCCGGGAAGGGGAGATGCAACCCTTCCCGCCTCATCGGACCGAGGAGATGCAACCTCGGAGTAGTCCCGATGGGTGATACCATGGGATTAGCGTGATCAGGAAGGCTAGAGTCCCTGTCGAGCCCCGATTTAGCCCATCCGCAAAGTATGCACGGAGGGGCGGATGGAGTGGTCAACCCTAGCCATTGTTCTATGCCAGCCCGCCATCGCCATGACTCGGTCTGTTCTATCTTGAGGCCTAGCCGGCCGGTCATCCTCCTTATGAGTGCGAGCGGGGTAGGAGCTCTCATGTTTCCACGGTTGTGCTTATCATCTTCGATTGGTATATGTGTGATACACTACCCTTCGAGGTAGTATTTGTATACGTTTGATGCTAGTTCTGACGTGTTATCGCCCCGCTATTATAGGAGCCCATAGGGGAAGGGCGCGCAAGACACCTTCGTGTTCCCTCCCCGCACTAAGGGTCATCTCGGAAAGCGGGTAGAGGCGAAGGGCCCGTCGGTTGTTGTTGAGTAGGATGGGGGATTTCTGCCAGATTAATACTGGATGCCGTATGTTTAGCGAGGAGCGTCACAAAAGCCAAATCAAAAGAAACAAGGTGCTGCGCACGGAGGGTTGCCCTCCGTGGCCGGAGGTTGAGGTGGCTTAAATCATACTTGAAAGTTATGTTGTTATAATCAATCAAAATTGCTATTTTAGAACATTGTCATTTTGTGAAGGTGATGGTACCCATTTGCATCACTAACTCCTCACCGATTGGCCCTTAATATTGACAACAGGTGCAAGCATTATAAGTGATACATTCTATCTTAAATCTTTTCTACCAAATCGCATTACTAGGTCACTGGAATTCCCATGATTATATTTCTATCATCAACAATTCCCCATGTCTTTCTTTGATGAGCCACATATTTTGCAATGGCTTATAGTTACTTGTTGAAAATTAGAATGTGAATCCTCTATTGCTTTATTTCTCGTGCCACCAACTTAAAAACAACGGCAAAAGAAAATAAAGAATAACCGGGCAAAGGCACGAGGCATAGGCATTACCATGGCGGTAAAACACGCAAAGGCACGTGCATATTTCAAGAATATAACCAACAACAGAAATGAAATCTCGTTTATGAGAAATATAAAACTGCTTTACACAAATAACAGATCAAATCTAGTGTTTGTCGCCATCTCGGGAGAGCGTTATTTGGCCACAACTAGAAAAAGAAATGGGACATTCGCTAGACAAGGCATCAAGCGTGGGCATTCCTAACTCTAAGAATAGCAAGACAGATCTAAATCTTACTCGCTAGTTCCAAATATATGCTTGAGTGCATTGTTGAAACAAGATTGCGACCATATCGGGTTCAAGCTTTCCGCCAAATACCACAAGCAAAAAGTTAGTGCAAAGCCATGGTTTCTCCATTCATTTGCAGAAATAAAGGTTTCTCCCTTCATTTGCATAAATAAATCTTTGGTCTTTTCAAAGAATCCTCTGCTTTGATTGCGATTTCCGGTCATAGCATGCCCAAGTAATACATAAAGAATATATCTATCCACATTTTTCCTTATAAAATGTAAAGAATTGCATGCACCTTTGAACATAGATATTCAATTCTAACCTAGTGTCAATTCTAACCTCTTATTGTGCGAGCCAATATTCCTTGATAACCCGAGAGTCCCTGGATGAATGCTTCATAATAGCATCTAGAAACCTGAATGATGGAATATAAGATGTAGAATCGTTGTCATGTAGAAAGTAGCATCCGTTTTTGCTTGGACTGGAATTCATTGCATATTGTCAATTTTATGCAATGCACGTTTATGCAGGATGACAAATCTATATGTGAAGTCCTGATATCAACAAATCTCATAATTGCTCGTACAGAGATTGAACAAAAAAGAAAAAGCGCATAAAGGTATAATGAACAGATGCAGAACATCTAAGCCTTTTGAGCAGGCCCTCGAAATGACATCTTTGGAGGATACAGACTTAGTATAAATACACAACACGTGTGTCCAATCTTGCAAATACCTCCAATTCAGCAGAAAAAATCACTTGAATGATATTTCAACACCTCTAACTGTAATTAGGGCTAAAGGTAACAGTGTCCATCTTGGGCATTGTAGTCAATCAATTCCATGGGCTACCATTTTGAAAATTCCTTGAAGATTTATTTTATTTTAATATTCTTTTCATTCAATCTAGAATATACATCTAGACCACAGTCATGCTTGCTTAAACTAATCAATTGCATGAGATCAATGGATCCATCCAAGATTTCCGATGCATAACTGGAGACATCAAAGGTGGAGTCAAAGTCGACATTTAATTCGTACTAGAAATCAAGTAGAATGTTAGGGAGCAATGGAATCTAAAAAGAATCTTGATAGAATCTTAGGCTGCCTATGACAATATTGATAGAGAGACTCAAGAAATCTTAAGGGAATCTTCTTGAATCTAATAGATATGTAGTTGAAATTGTCACTTTCTTTTTTATGTTTTGCATTTATTTTTAATAGGCAGTTTCGTATATTTTCTATGGTGCATATTGTCATTTTTTTTTATGTGTTGAATTTATTCTTATTAGGCAATTTCGCGTGGCAAACTATATTTTCTATGGCGCATGTTCCTCGAGCTATTTTTCTATGGTGCATACTCCTCTATACTAAGTTGAGTTAGCAACATTAGTCCAAACTTACAAACTCCTATATCGCATGTTGCAAAAGTAAATTGTCAAATCATTTCTTGGCAAGTTTTTATTTTGAAGGAAGGAACATACCATGCAGGGAAATTTGCATTCATACTAACACAAACATCAATAATATTGTCTACGCACGTTGTGAACTTGTCTTAAAATCCTTGATTTCTGGAAGGAACTTTAGCATAGTGTCATTATTCTTTACTATTAAAGTCCCAAATTCTCACCTTTCCCATCTGAAAAACATTGGCACTCCTAGGTGCTAATGGCAAAATGCATTACACAATTCAATTGTTCACAATTCAACTGTTCAACTTCGCAAGTTATTACACATAATACACTCAAGGGGTAGTTTTGAAAGCTGAAAGCAAAGCATCCCATTATTTCCTTAGCAACTTGACAGCATTGCTCTTCATGTGAAATGTCTTTCAAGGACCCATGCCCAATAGAACATTTTGTATCAAAAGTAGACAAAACATGTTCAAATGCATCTAAATTCACTAGACGATAGATCATAATGGTTGTCTAAATTTTTAAAATGTCCTATAAATAGCACATCATAATTCACTACCATATACATCTTCACATTGTAGTAGTGGCATCTCCGCACTTTTAAATCAACTAGGAATACATAATGATGTAAAAGCTTAAAGGTTGGGTTGATGGCGCAAGCTAAATTGAATAAGCGTTCATCCTTCTTCAACTCCGCTTCACTTACGTGTGAGGCATTTCTTTCCTCCCAAAATGCTAAGTTTTTTGCAACACCATAAATGGCTTCGGAAACTAGAACAAATTTAAGTACAAAACCATATATCCCTCAAGAAAATTCAAGAGAATGAGTGAAAATAACCATTGTTAAACTACAAACTCTGGAGACACAAACAATAATCTTGATGATGTCCTGCTTCCTCCTCATGCTTCCTCCTCATACTAAAAATGTTTAAATCAATGATGAGGTGAAGCTCATATTATTATTGTGGTTTATCTAATATTGACCTTCAAGGCAAGAGAAGCCACCAACAAATTCAATGTTGTCAAACCATCACAAAAGACTGTCCCTGACCATAAATAATAAGGGTAAAATAGAAGTTAGCAAATTTGAATTATAAAATAGAGTTGTTCACTATGAAGTGGATTCCATGCAAAAGTTCCCTAATTTTCCCAAATTCTTCGTTGTATTAACACAAAGGCTCCAAGGTTCCATAAAGATTCCCTTGCATGCCCTTTCTACGAACACTCCACTAGATTTCTCAAGGTTCCCTTGGATCCACTTATGATTCTCTAAGATTCTACACAGAGCCCCCTAGATTCACCAACATTCTATGAAGATGCCCCTAGGTTCTCCAAGATTCCTTTACATCTCCCTAAGATTTCCTAAAGATCCCAGCTTCTAGAAAGATGCCAATAGATTCCCTTAGATTCTACAAAAAATCCCCCTAGATTCTCTTAAGACTTCCCTAAATTCATTGAGATTCTATCAACCCTTAGGTTTCCAAAGATCCTTTGAAGATTCCACTAGACTCTCTAGTATTCCTTAAATATTTCCTTAGTTTTCAATATTCTATGAAGATTCCAAATCTTCAAGATTTCTTTACGTTTCCCATAAACCTCCAAGATTCTGCAAATATTCTAGTAAATTTATACAATAGCAGAACTACTCATGCTCACATAATCTAAGCTTTCAAAGTTGGAACTATTTGCTTACATTTTCTCATATGACTGATTTATACAATTCACAGTACATGAGCATGGCCTTCACTCCTAATATATACCTTGAACTCGTTTGTATAGTTTTCACACAATTACCAAATGTAGTTCATCATTTTTTTTTTAAAGGGTTATATCGTGTAGGTTAACTTAGGGCTAAGGGTTAGAGCACCCTTGACAATGAGTGAACATAGCGTGTAATCAAGAAGTTTACATAAACCTTAAGTTACACCCCTTCCTTTATCTATAGTAAGTAGATTGAAATCGAACTAAGTGCGATATGATTAATTAAATGTCGTAGATTTCAATAAGCAAAAAGAAAAGGGCATTCTAAAGCGGCATTCGAAAGTTTGTGGAGGGAGGGAGGACTTGTTATCTTGGTTGGTTATTGCTTATAATGGGAGGATTGGATTGGGCTCTACACGTTGGTATACACATAAGTGGTGGATCATGGGCGTTGGAAAATCATCAATTGTTGCTAACCACAAACAATGCACACAATATACTGTTTAGACAATTAGACTATTCTATACAATATACAACAAGGTTGATTCAACAAGGTTAGGAACAATATGCTTTATTGATAGTCTTACCAAACTAAGGAACAAACCCATGCCACCGCACATGGCACCACATCCTAATCCACTGCTCTGCCGGAAAAAAAAATGTTCATTATTGTAGATGGGTTGCTCCTAAAAAAGACTCCAAAAAAGGCCAGATCATGTAAAAAAAATGTTCACTATTGTAGATGGGTTAAATTGAAAAACAATCTTGTCATCCTTGTAGTAATGAAATGTACAGTCTCTTCATCCAACTTTACTTGGCTATTTTATGCAGATAGTGCAGAGAAATTTGATTCATTGTAAAGGATGCAACAGGATAAAGTTTGCAATGGGTTATCAAAATTTTAAATTCTCTTTTTCCAGCAGGGAACTTGAAATAAGTTTAATTCTGGTTTTCCACAATTAACAGTAGGTTATTGATATGAATTATTTGAAATGCATAGATAAAGCTCGAGTTGCTTCTATTATTGTTGCCTTTCTTGAGCGGACTACCAAATCCTAGAGAAATATTTCCAATTTGGAGGAAGCTTCGGCACAATATTTTAACAAGCCTTACCTCCTGGTAAGTTAAGAATGATAACAAATTGCAAAACACATTCTCTAATGACATGAGAAAGCACGACCCACAAAGAACAAAACTTGCCCACTAAATCGAATATCTGAGTAATCATCAAGCTTAAAACGCTCCCTTCAATACATTGTTAGAAACATCTATCACAACAAAGCAAACATCATATCCGCCCTTGAAAACTAAAAATCAAATAATAACACCAAGAATCGTCCGTGTCCTCACCTAAAGAAATGTACCTTGAGGTCATATTCCAAAGTCTCACATGCTCATATCCAGCATTGCATGATGCGAGATAGATTTATTTTGCTCCAACTTGATGCGACTTGTGAAAAGAATTGTATGTTGGATGGATTTAATTTTGAGAGCAACAAACATGCATGTACATCCAAATAATTAAATAAATGAAGGAAACATGAATATGGAATAAGCGGAAAAGTAATTATCTGAAAAATATAATGATACAATAAGCAAAAGAAACTTTATCTTCTCGACCATTGGTCCATGTCGAAGAGAGCCCTTTTCCGGTTTTAAAAAACAGACAAAGATGCGAACCACACACATTTCTTTTGTTCATTCACATACAAATGCAATATACATCTCTACTTCCTACAATTAACTGCAAGAATTGAAGACTATAGAAAAACAAAGCATGAAATACCAAAATATTACTTATGAATTTAATGCATTTACACATCAAGAATCCGAAAATTGCAACTCATTGTTTCAAAAAAGTTACGAGCACAGGTCATTGTTTTCAAACAAAGCACCTCCATATTTGCATGATAGCCTTGTTAACAAAGTATAACCGCAGAATTTTCTAAATCCAGTCAATTGCATGTCCATTGCACAATAACAATATGCAATAACAATATGCCATAACAATATGCAATGCCCATTATGCAAGTTCAGAGATTTTTTTGAAGGCCAAGTTGGACCACAGCATGCGATTTTGCTCATCAGTAAGCAAAATGGATGCGGAGAAATGGTCGTTCCAAGCGACTACATCAAAATATTTTGGAACTTGAGCAATAGAAAAACTAGATTTGCACTTCCAAAATACTGAGAGATGGCGCGAGATCCATAGCTAGCCCCTATTTCATAGACAATTTCAACAAATAATATGAAGACGTGTCCGGGATAATTCCACCAAAGTGAAGTCACCCGACTTGAACATTAGGTTGCATTGAACGTAGGCATGCAAACTAGTTTTTTCCCAGGCACATGCCAATCTAATGGCTTGGTAACTACTGCACTTCCAATGCACAATCTGCCTCAGAGTTTATAGCCACACATCCACACAAAGAGTTTACCTAAAGCGGTGAGAAGCATTATCGTCAAAAATCTTGACACTTCCGTTTTGGTCGATGCTGGATCTGCAATGACACAGAAAACACAAATTAGGCAACAAATTTGTAGAAACACCAAGGAGTCTAAAGATCCAAAAGATTTGCTTGTTTCTTTTTTCTTTTGTCATGTGTGGCGCCAGGAACCCCATCCAAAGATAAAAAGCGTGTCTGCGTAATGTCCAGCATTACACAAAGCTGAACTAAGCTGCTACTTGATATATTGAGCTAGTCCAATATATCCATCCTCGCCTTGGGTAAAACTATCTTTTAAAAGAATGAAATGATTGCTTCTTCATGAGCTGCGGCTTGCTCAACATGCCATATCTGGCAATATTAGAAAATTAATCATAGAGTAAAATGGGATAACGAAAAAATGCGGGCTTTGGATTCGTTTGTCCAATGATGCAAACTAATCCTAGATCCACCATGTGCAATCAAGAGTGGATTAGACAAAGCAAGCCCTGAACCAAGAAAACTTCGGTTGAACAAAGCAAGATGGATCCCCCTTTTGATCCAAAGATAAATTAGCGTAATAACATCGTTTCTTATGGCTTGCAACCATCTCATAACCTAGGCCACCGCTCCTCGCATAAGACATATCCGATATGAGTGATTGGATATCCGATAGAACAAAAAATGGCGAGAACATACCTAATGGAAGCTACCGAGGACGTCTTCCCAAAATGTCCGGACATGAGATTTATCGGCGAGGTTTTTGCAATGCGAATTCCTTGGCACTCACTTACCATCCACATTTTGCCTCCGCCACCGGATAAACATTGGGTCGAATCGCAGAAATGCCTCTGCCGCATGACGCCATGCCCAAAGCTCTACGGTGTTGACGACTCCCCTTCCTACTCATCCTAATCCCGCATTCATCCGCTATTTCTCCTCCGCCGATATATGCTTGGGTTAACCGGTTCCACACCGGTAGCGACATCAACAATGGCGACCTAACATTTACAGGTAAGAGTAGGTTTTTAGCAGTCACAGCATATCCTAGGTATATTCCAGCATATACCTAGGATATGCCAAAAGCCCACATAAACAAGGGTTTGCCCCCTAGGGGCAACCCAAAAACACAGAGAGTTTTTCAGATTTTATGCTAGTTTAAACATGACAATAGATGATATTTAAGACGCTCGATGGTATCATACCACTCATAACAAACTTTTTCTAGTCGCCTTTTTCAAATTAATATATTACCATGACCCATTGAACACTAAGAGAATGAGATATACTATTTCATGAGCATGAACAAGAGGGCCAATCAATAGACATCAAGTTATCATACCACTCATGAGGCGATGCAACCAACTTTTTTCTAATTGGTTTTTTCAAGTTAACATGTTGAAATAACACCTTAGCACATTGACCACTCACTAACAATGTAAAGTCGGGAGGGGGGTGGGGGGGAGATCCGGCTCGTGTGGGCAATGGCACCTCGCCATGTGGCAGCAATTCTTTTCCTGAATGTTGCCCAGGATTTTCATTCACTTCGCCTCATATTCTGCTCCCAAGTCGTTGGATGGACGACCTGTGACGCTGAATCTATGGCCCCTCGCGACTTCACATTGCACGAATACCCTTGCGCCTTGAATTCCAGCAAGTCAGGCAAGCCTCCACGCTATCGCGCATTGGCCAGCCTTCTTCGCCAGAATTCAAGGCGCGGGGGCATTTCTATATGCATAAGACACAGTAAGTTTAGGACCATGATCAAGAGGAGAAATAACACTCTAAAATGAATACAAAGAGGTAAGAGAGACAATAAAAATATATGCATGTGTTAAGGAGTATTGGCAATACAAGAGATAGGATTAATAGACAACTGACTCTTTCATTTATTTGTTTCAAGATATGCTGCCATAACTCCTTAACACATTGATCACTAACAACATAAGATATTTTTTCAACGCTTTATATATGCCATTATTCTCTCCATAATCCTAAGGGCGACAATGTTGCAGGTTCTCATTTTTGTATTTTGGGGTTGTTTTACTCACCTCTTTGCCATAGCTCCACCCCGTATCTAGCTTGGCGTTTACCATTAGAGGGTCTCATTTTTACTGCATGATTCTCCATCTATACTCATTGTTCGTTTAGCCCTGAAAATCAATATCTATTGTTACCTCTATGCTACAGAAATATATTCTCTTATCAGGCATACTCCTTGACATAGACATCTACTATCATTGTTTCCATTACCTCTTGTATTATTGATGCTATATAGTGTTGTTGATTTTCCTGCCCTTAATTATGCTCCTGAAGTTCATATTCTTGGAGATGCACGTGTGAAGTTGTAAAATGGGCAAAATGGCCTTCTTATTCAACCTTAAGGTAGAGACATAAATGGATGGATAGATAGATAGATATTATTTTTGAAGTTATGAAATGGCCTTTTTGTTCAACCTTAAGATAGATATATTATTTTAATGTCCACAAATAGTCATGGAATAGAAATATGCATAGTGGAACTTAAATAGTCTCGAACTCAAGACATAGAT
The DNA here is from genome assembly GCA_021234155.1 of Isoetes taiwanensis. NCBI lineage: Eukaryota > Viridiplantae > Streptophyta > Lycopodiopsida > Isoetales > Isoetaceae > Isoetes > Isoetes taiwanensis. The sequence goes on along the minus strand of JAJEKV010000008.1, from coordinate 21,119,323 downwards.
GTTCTAGAACTAATGTGTTACCACTAGATCAAAGGCCCAAATAGAAATATAATCAAGTTGGGCATATTTACAAATGCGCAAAAAGGCTAAAAGACAGTTGCTTGTTAAAAGAGATGGTGGAAAAGATTCCAAAAGGAGAAAGTAAATGATTCCCAAAGCTTAAGAGCCTCTAAGAAGAAATTAATAGCCTTAAAATGCCATTAACAGATATTCATAAACCTAGCAATGAGAAAATATTTTTGTCTGATGAACTTCATAGCCTAAAGTGATCCAACTTTTAGAAAGGTATTCATGAAATTTCGTGCCTAGTACAAAATGAGAGAAGGAGAAGAGACCACTTCTGCTCAGCATGTGCCTACCGCTTCTACTGCTCCACCCACTGCACGTCCTGTCACCCCTCGGGCTGCTCTTGTTTTTGTTGCTGCTACTCCTGCTACTCCTACTGCTCCTGCACAGCACACCGATGTTGCCCTCCTTGGTGGCGCTGCTAATCCAGCCATCAAATAGGGATAATGCTTGCGTATGGTCTCCTGGAATTGCAGGGGCTTCCCTTGGCAGAAGGGAGATAGTCTCAACTCCATTGTGGCAGACATGAATCTCGTCTTTCTTATGGAAAGTTGGGAACACGATGGGCACCGAATACTAGACCTCCTAGGATATCAGCACTACTCATTGTTCAATGAGTGCACGGGCAAACGGGGACATGGCGGTGTCGCCTATTACTTTGGCACCAGCAGTTGCATTGCAGAAGACAAGCAGACACAAACGTTACTTATGGGTCTGAGTGCGGAACCGCAGTGGTGACAACTTCTTTCTTGCAGCATGCTACTTTCCACACGCAGAGTTCATCTTTTACCGCTACAACACAGATGTGGTTAGGATGGATCCTTATGTCAATCTATATGAAGACATACAACTCTATAGGCAATTGGCAGAGTTGTGATGCTAGGAGACTTCAATGCATGCATGGAATAGAACAGCTCACGAAGTTTGACCTGTTGCCAGAAGACGTCCTGCAGCTCCGCTCTGCAGAGATTGCTTGGCCGCGAACATCAGCCCACGGCCCCCATCAGATCACGGGACATGGCCGGCAATTGCCTTAGATGTGCAACATCTTTGATTTAGTCATATGCAATGGTTTGGCGCAGTGGCCCTTATCTGTCGGCTACATCTGGAGGCAAGAAAATCAGGGAGGCGGCTCCCGTGTTGTGGATTACGTACTAGTGACTGAACAAGATCTGCACCTCATCGCCCAGCTCCGAGTAGGCATAGATAATAGAGATGAAGAGACTGACTCGGATCACTAGCCACTTTTTCTCCAAGTGGATTGGCAGTCTGCTCAGACCACATGTGATCCAACCCGGATGAAAGCATGCTAGAGTGTACCATATAAATTACTTTTTAGGGATTGCAAAACTACCCAGAAAGGTACCCAGTACTGGGTACTGGGAACTTGCACAAATGTCTCAATAAACAATAATTTTGGAAGTTGATTCATTCATTTTAGTTTCTAATGGTATTGTTATCCTTTGGTACTATAGATTGACATGTTATTGACCTTCAATTCAATTTTTTTTATTGATTTTGGTGGAAAGAAAACTATGAAAGTACCCGATTTAAAAGTACACAGTGTAGGTACTTTTGAGGGTTCCAAAAGTGGTACACCATAGCATGCTTTCACCCACCCCCCGCTTGCCTCAGCTGCTGCTGAATTACGACCGTGCGGTAACTTATGCCCAGATGCTAGTACCTGACCTAGCAGAAAGTCTCCAGCTCCCCACGCTATAGCAACAGAGTGACTACACAAATTGATAGCTTCCATTTACACAGGTGCACATCGCTTGCGAATTAAGACATGCAGATGGGCTTGGGAGGTACGGTATGATAGATTGTATCTGTGTTGCTAACATGGTGCTATTGAAGATGAAAGCCACACTCTGTAGCATTGTCGTCAATTAGTCACATTTGTGCCAGCTATGATGAATTGATCCTACCTAACTAGCTGCTGCATGCACTATTGTATACAATATCAGTGGGCTCACTAGGATCTTATCTCCGGGATATCATGGATGCCCGCTCTCAGCTATGTCCTCGGACGATGCACTGAGACACATCATAATGTACCATTGTCATATATCATTGTACAATCTCTCAGCATACCTACTACTGCCAAGGTTTTTCCCTTAAAAACCCTACGGGGCGAGGGTTTTTCAATCCTAGCAGTACTACGCTTGTTGTATTCCTTGTTTGAGTCCCATAGGCCAATTGGTCTCCGTAGATGATAAAAATCAATTCAATTCCATTCTATTGGGAGAAGAATTGGAAGCCCAACCCTTTGGAGTACATAAAAAAAGCAGAATCATGTACATGCACATTTCTCACATACGCGCAACTGTTGCTTTGTATACACAAATTTCGCGTACACTGTTTCGAACATCCGCATACGTGAAATTATCACATATGCAAATTTTTATAAAGCATTTATTTTTTGCACGTTTGCACAAATATGAATTGACACTTTGAAGCAATTTGAAGCTATCCACGTTAAAGTCAGCTCGGATTATTGTGCATGTGAAGGGCTTTAAAATCGTTAGATTTGATCTATGGCAAAGAAAATACATCGAAATTCCAGGGTGTTCATGGGTAGCGTTGGAAGTTATGCCGCGTTAGAGAGGATTAGAGTTCGAATTGGTTTATTCTTGCACCCTCTTTGCTCGAGCATTAAATAGATCAACGAAGTAATCTTACCATCGGGTATTGGTCGTTATCATTTAAAATCTACATCCACACTCATCTTGGCAACAATTTAGTGAACTGATGACGTAGTAGAGGGTGTTTTGTGTTGATAAAGTGGGTTTGCATCGCGATGACGATTTCACTGTTTCTTTCACTGATTTGGGATCAAGACCAAGCTCTGCGGCAATTCTCTGAACATGAGCTTTTCCTATGGCGATAGTATGTGATGCATCCATTTCAGCTGTCACTTCGGGGATGTCAACATCAGCTGTCACTTCGGGGATGTCAACATCCATTGCTATGTTAACATCTGTCACACATTGTAATATCTCCGAACCTATGCTATTGTCTCTATCCAACAACTCATCCTGCAATGCTTTTGAGAACTCAGTGCTGGGGACCAATTTCTTCTTCTTTCTTATATGACCGGGTTCTTGTAAATCACTACCCGAGGCGGTATCAGAAGTCCTATGTATTCAAAATTTGGAGCTTTATCCAGTAAACTCCTGGTTACCAGTGGTAAGACACTATCAAGGCTGTTCTTGAGTGTCTCGAGAACAAATAACCATTATAGAATAATGCAAATAGTGCAGAAAGAATTCTTGACCTAAAGACATTCTGAACTGAGGGTAATGTTACTTTTTTTCATGGGAGAATCATTTGTACATTTTGAACAATAGAATGTAGAATGAGTGTGAGCTGCTTGTAGAGCCAGCAATTTCTCGACCATGAGAGCCCAGGTTAGCTGTAAATGACCCTAGTCCACTATCACCAAGCCCCTGCGCAATAGATCCAAGGTTTGAAAAATTGTCCATGTGTATTAATATTCCCCAAATCACTTTGATGTCCTTCACTTAGATCATCACTAAACACATCATTATGGCTAAAGCCACTGGATCCAGTCATTAACCTTACACTTGGTTGTGTTTGCTATTAACATTTGTTGTTGCGCCAATGCATGCTGCGAAAGTTAACCACTTGTTGCAGTAGCTCTCATTCCTCAAAAAATTGACGTGGTTTTAAAGAAATGAACATGTTTTCCAAATAACTAGTGTTTCTAAATGTTGTTTTCCTTGAAAGATGTGGTTTTTATTAAAAACACTCTTGTTGATCTTAATGGTAATACTACCATTACAAACACTTGAATGTGAGTTACGAAAAGATTTTCATATAAAAAGAGCCATAAAATGGCATGTTACAAAGTATTTGATTATTTACAAAATGTCATAATAGGAATATTACAAACAGACCAATCTTTTCTCACAAGGCGAAGAAAAGTGGCAAAGCTTGCAAAAGCAAATCTTCATAGACTTCACCTTGCTCAATTTGTCATTACATTATTCCCCACACATGATGCATCTGCAAAGGGAAGACCTTTAAATTTGCCTAGACCATTGCAGCAGCAACCTAAACATTATGAACCGGAACAACACTCACGGTAAGAACTATTTAGCATCTGCTTCTTCCTCTTCTATGCTTGTTTTGTCATTTGCCTCCTTAGAATCTTAAAACTTCAAGGGATGCTTCTTCTTCGGTATCCTGAATGGTGAAATAAGCAATAAGCAACCGCAAGATATGTTCATTATTATATGCAGACCAGATCTTGGTATGCATGTCTACCAAATTCAGTAACAGTCATGAAAGAGCAACCTGACTGTCAGACATCATCAAATAAGTCTATGTGTAACCTATAGACCTAATACAAGCAAATCCTAAGAACGTTTACCACACTTAGTGTTAAAATAACAAGGTATTTACCTAGAGCCACCAATTTAAATTACAGTCCGATACATATTGGATATGCTTGTTTCATAAACATCACCAAGGAACAAGTATCACATCTGCTACAAGTCCAAATTCAAGGATAGATAGATAGATAGATAGATAGATAGATAGATAGATAGTATTTTAACGTCACGCCACTAGGCAGCATCCAACTGGACATGTGACCACACACCACACTACATTGCTTGGTTGGGCCCTGCCCCCAACCACTTTACATTGCGTCTGTGGGTTTTGACACCCAACAGTTCAGAGTGCGATTCTGGGCGGTCTCGAACTCGAGACCTATAGTTGCTAGACCTAGTGTGTTACCACTAGACTAAACGCCCAGACGGAGCAGATCCTATCTTAACCTAGGTTACAACACAAATCATTACATTAAACACTTTAAAATTAAATTCCCCCTAAAACTTCCTTTGGTTTGGGTGCATATTTCACACGGGGGATGACTTCTGTGACGTTCCAGGGGAATATACGCTATAAATACGTATATTCCTGGACCCGTCACTATACAAGTCTATTTGCATAGCCTTGCATACCATAGATTGTGGCACTAGGGGGCGTGACTAAGTTATTCACATAACTTAGCCAACCTTAGGTTAAGACCCTTTTCCACGTGGCCTTAACCTATTGGGCACCCGCCACACGGACTTACCCTATTGGTGCCACGTGGCATCCTATGTGGACCTAACTTATATTAGCTCAAACCCTAACCCTAGGCCTCTTTCCAGCCCTAGCTCCCAGAGACTCATCTACGCATTCGAAACCCCGTTTCGAATATCGTTTGCTGTGGCATAGATTGGTGCAGCAGCCCTCGTAGAGTAGACCCGTTCTTGGAGCAAGAGCAGCATTAGGCGAGTCGAAGACCATGGAGACACCCGGATCTGGAGGGTGAGCTTCGGGAGCAGGTATGTAGAGTAGTAGTTATGATAGTTCATCTGGAATTAGCATTCCAGATGTGCTAGTATCTTGTATCTAGGGTAGAGCCATCCTAGAACCCACATACAACATCTCAACCCTAATCAATGAACCCTAACCATAGGTTAGATTGTATGATTAGGTTAAGATGTTCTTATGATTATTCTTATGATGTGAGGATTATGACGATGGTTGATCATGTTTGCTCCTCTTGTATTGGGAAGGGGGGTAGAGACCTAGAGCCATATGTAGTATGCTCCTAGAGTAGATCCCTTAGTTCCTATTAGTTGCGGCCTGTGCATAGGAGCCCACCAGGCAATTGAGGCTATGATGTGACTCAGCACCCCATAACGGGGCTAGAAGCAATGTGGAGGGAGGATCCCTGCCGAGTGGGGGCTACGGGGGATCCCATAGTGAGCTAGGCTTATGGTCGGTCACTTCGTGAGGGCCGAGCATGAGTCCGACACCTCCTGGGGCAATGGTGCCGCCCTGCCTCTCGAGAGCTGCAAGTGTCGGCTTGGCTCTCGTTTTGGGGGGTTAAGTCGGGTACGAATCGTGTGTCGCCACGATTCTCTAGCCGCCCACGGAACCTCTAGACCCTGGGAAGGGGAGATGCAACCCTTCCTGCCTCATCGGACCAGGGAGATGCAACCTGGAGTAGTCCCGATGGGTGATGCCATGGGATTGCGTATCCGGAAGGCTAGAGTCACGCCAGAGCCTGATTTAGCCCATCTGCAAAGTATGCACAGGAGGGGCGGATGGAGTGGTCAACCCTAGCCATTGTCTTATGCCAGCCCTCGCCATTGCCATGACTCGGTCTGTTCTATCTTGAGGCCTAGCCAGTCAGTCATCCTCCTCACGAGTTTGAGCCGGGGTAGGAGCTATCATGTTTTACGGTTTATGATTATCATCTTTGCATTGGTACATGTGTGATGGACTACCCTTCGAGGTAGTATTTATATGTTTGATGCTAGTTCTGACATGTTTATCGCTTCCGCTGATATAGAAGCCCATAGGGGAAGGGCGCGCAAGACACCTTCGTGTCCCCTCCCTGCACTAGGGTCACCTCAAAGAGCGGGGCAGACGGAGGGCCTCTGCGGTTGTTGAGCCGGACAGGGGATTTCCTGCCGGGTGTACGGCCGGGCGTCGTATGTTTAGCAGGGAGCGTCACAATGGTATCAGAGCGATGTTCTTGGTTGACCAGGAACTAGCACTGACCATAACCATGAAAGTAGTCTAACAGGCTTATAGGGGTGTGAAATAAAAATTTCCACCATCGAACCTCGAAAATAAGGGAAAATTTTTCTCTTAGGTAGTGGGTCCGGAATTAGGTTAAGTGTTAGACGAAGAAATGGATGAGTCAAATTCATTTTCTAGTAAAATTGGAGTGAAAATTATGCATCTGCATCAAATTTCACCTAAAATGGGTCGAAGAATCATGCCAATCGGAGACCCGAGTGAAAAATGGCGCAAATCCATAATTAGCACTTCAAACTATTAGGAAATTCGAGAATTTTAAAGTATAATACGAATTAATACAGAACTAATACATACATTAATAATTAAATAATTACTAAATATGGGGTAATTAATAAGAGAGGCTAATAAATAGGGGTAATTATGGTGGGAGAATATTCCCAGGGACCCTCCCTTTTAAATATCTGACACCTCATTCTTCCTCCAACCTTTTTCCTCCACCATCTCTCTCTTGATCAGCTTTACGTCATCCATTTCCTGAACCGTAAGATATGGCACGCACAAAACAAACCTACAGGAAGACTAGCCCTAGGCGAACTCCCTCTATGGCGGCAGCAGCAGCAGGCGGCCATGGGAAGCAGATACCACCCCACTTGAGGCCCAAGCCAGGCGCGGCGGACGCGTCTTCTTCCGACGAGACATTCCATGTAGCAGAGGAGGAGCTTCCGAGTAGTTCGTCCGAGCAAACCCAACGGACGGGCGAAACCCATGACCTCGGCAATCTATCCGACCAGGGGGAGGAGCGCCGGGAGGAGGAGCCCGACCAGCGGCAGGAGGACCAGATCGAGCAGCCAGGCCCCTCTTCCATTAAGAAAAAGGGCAAGCAAAAGTTGAAGGGGTGGCCAGAGGAGCGGGCAGCTCGCAAGAAAAGGGAAAGGGAGCTGCAGGAGAAGGAAAGGAGGACGAAGAAGAGAAATGACCGGCCTCGCGGGACGGTCACAATTGAAGAACCTCGCTCCCGCGAGGTAGATGAAGAGGAGGAGGCAGGAGAAGGAGACGAAGACGAAGAGGAGGACGAGGGGCAGCAGAGCGCCGGGAAGTCTTCCAACCCCGACGCGAGACCGCCTTACCCTAAGTGGCCTGAGCCACCGAAGGTGGTCAAAAAGCAGAAGGTGGGAGAGCGAGAATTCACGCTCCGTCAGGATCGTGAATTCATGCGCAAGATGAAGGCATACCAAGAGTACCTCCGGTATTTGGGCGAGGTACAACGGCTAATGCTGCGCGTGCCGAATGTGCTGCCAGTCCGTTGAGGGCGCAAGGCCAAAAAAAACCAAAGCCAAGCCACCCCACCTAGGCAGGAGAAGCCCAAAAAGGGTTCACCGAGGGCCAACCGATCGCATGCGTGTGTTGAGGAGATCAAGCACTTTCAAATGTGCACAAATCTCCTTATAAGGAAGGCGCCTTTTGAACGCCTCCTTCGGGAAGTTATGCAGGAATTCCGAACCGATTATAGGGTTACCCCTCTAATGACCCGGGCCCTGCAAGAGGCCAGTGAAGCGAAGGCTGGTGCAGCTCTTTGAGGAAGGGAATCTACGTGCCATCCATGCTAAGAGGGTCACGCTCATCTTAGAAGGACATACACTTAGCATGGAGGATTAGCGGGGGAGGCCCTAGAGCCTCAATTTTGTAAATTTTGTTAAACAGTTAAGTTTTCAATGTAAATGTGTTTTCCTTATTAATATAAAAGTTTGTTTTCTCTCTGTAAGTAAAAAAATTTTGATGCTTGAAATATAGAGAATTGAATCAAATTGTAATAGAACTCTTTATAGCATGCTTAGGAATTGTCTAGAAACCATGTCTACAACAAATTTTGGCAAAAAAAAAAAATGTCATCAAAAGCAAAAAAATGGGGCAACCGGGTGAGACTGCCAAAGCGGCGTCTGCGTTCATGATGAGAGGCCATCCGTGCGGATTCACCCGGGTGCACCAAAAACTTGCTTTTAAGTGTCAGTTTTGCTCAAAATAAGTTGCTAGCTAGGTTAGAATTGATCCAATTAGTCATGTTAGCATCTTCCAACTCCTAAAAATGACCAAAAATAGTTCAAAATTAGGCCTTAGGGTGAGGCCGCGCCAAAGCAGCGTCTGCGTTATGACGCAGAGGCCATCGGCCCTTGATTCACTCGGGTCCGCCCATTTTTGACCCAAAGTAGCCAAATTTGACCCAACAAACTGCCATGTAGTGTTTCTTCCTTTGTTTTGCTTAGGTTTGCACTTCATGGTAGCTCATTTGGACACCCATAGCCATAGAACAAAGGTCTTTCCCATCTAGGAACCCTTTGCACGAATCCCGAGGCCAACCATAGTCTATAAAAAGGGGCCTCATTTGCCATTTTCCCTTCAACAGAAGTGCTCCCAGCAACTTAGGCGATTTTCTGACTCCTCACTGATCCTTGCAAGCCATTTTCTGCACTCTTTCTTGCTCAATGGTGCCCAGTAACTTTGTCAAATGATACAATGCTACAAACCATATCCATCAGCTCCTGCCAGAGCAAGCCTTCTACGTGTTTGACCACTTGTTTGATCTTCATGCAACATTGACTAGAACACCATACTACACCCAGATATCATGTGCCAATCGACCAATGAGGTCCTGCCTTGGGAAGTTAGATTACCTCCTAGGGGAGGAATTGGGTTTCTCTTGAGACACTCACCCAAGCCTTAGCTAGAGAGATGGGAGGATCGAGAGGCAAAGAGTCGACTATGGGATAGGACTAGAACCATGCGGAGACTACATGACTGCGGACATAATAGGCATAGGTACCTTTCATCTCGGACAGCCCTTGCCCTCTTTATGCACTATAAGTCAATCAACAAAGTAGGAGAACCTTCCATTCAGCCCTTAGACTTAGCACCACTTGATACGTAGAGCCGGGATCAAATCCTCAACATAGATTCCTCATTATGAATACCATGGCGACATCGAGGCCGCCGACTCGCGGTCGAGGAAGACTTCTGGCGGTTAGGGGGCAAAACCAGTGGGAGGCGAGAGAGGCAACAAGGATGCGAGAGATACATGTCGAGCCGGCGGCGACATCGGAAAAGCCAACGAGCCACCGTCGGCATCACAGCTCTGTCCCCGATAGTCATCGGCGGAGAGGAGTATATTTTAGCAAACGACATCCTCAACTTACCATCTTTGCCGAGGAGCAGGGGCTTGAATCGGCGAGCTCTTAGGCATGATAGCACATGGGAAAAGCGGACCTCATCGACTATTCATACCAGGGAAATTCAAAGGGGTGGCGGAGAACCTCCTATCTTTGGGAGAACAATGTCCGGACATAGCGACCCTATCGTGAGATAAGGAGATCTGTCGGCAGCGAGGAACCTATCATCTCGGAGAGGAGGAATTCCAGCAGAATCTGAGCACATTGTATAAACCGGGGGAGGGGGCCCAAGCTCAAAGCCCGAGGCGATTCGAGCGGGGAGCATGAGGGAAGCGTCGGCGGCATCAACGGACAATGCAACGGCATGTGGAGAGATCATGAAGATCTTATGGTAGTAGGCGCCTATGGCGGAGCGGCTCAAAGGAAGGGCACCCGGATCGCGAGGCGCAGGGTAAAGATGCAAAGACGCCGCTACTATCTTCCGGCCCTCGACCAAGGGCAAATGGTAGTCTTCCACAAGGAGTTCAGCCCAAGGGGAAAGAAAGTGGCACTTCTCATAACACTCTCGGGCTTGGGCGGCGATTCGAAGATATACGCCCATGCGGATCATGTCATCCTTTTCAAGAGGTCCGTCGCGCTCCATTGCCTCGACTTTGCGAGGGGCCACCTCAGGGATGCATCACTTTCAGTAGTAGCAGCAACTGCACCAGAACTCCCGGAACCGGAAATGGCCCGAGCACTCGAAGGAGGGTCGACAAGGAACATCCTGCGCAACCTTGGTAAAGGCCTCCGATTCGGGGATGTGAAGAATTTCTTTAAGCTTTCAGGAGGCCATTGAACAGTTATCAAATTTCCCTTTAAGTTTTAAATTGTACTAAATGTTTTCTTGTACTCTATTGTGCCATCACATATCTATTCTACCATGTAACTTTTTATGTATTAATGACTATAAACTGTCCTTACATAAGTGCAATACTTCACATGATTTGCTTTATAACTAAAAATAATGCAATTATAAGGAAGTATAATTAACGATATAACCCAAATAACATGTATTGATGATCAACCCTTGCGAGAAAAGGAACGGTGCGGGGATCCCAAGACCGACACAGACAACACAATCGAATACCAAGGAACTTGTTCGGAGAGAGCAAGAAGACATGGAGGCGGGACATGTCACCCGGAGGCAATCAACGCGAGATTGACACGGATGAGGAACCGGATGGAGCGGTGATTCATTGGGCAAACACCACCGATGAATGCAGGGAATGTGGTCCTCTACCTCCACCGGGCCACCCTATGTGCAAGGTGTTGACGAAGCCCCATTGTGAGGAAGGGGAAGGTAACCGGGGAATGTCGAGGCGGGGAAAAGAAAAGAAGAACCGGGGAGCCCAACATCATCTAGCTCCGGCACATCGATAGTTCTTTCCGGTGAGGACGACTCTAGCTCAAACCGGTCGGTCCGACGCACCTAGGGCAAACGAAAAGGCAAAAAAAGGCAGGATGATTACCGAGGAAAAAGGTGGATAGTGCTATGAGCAGCGTATGGAAGACAAGGAAGCTGGGCGGTTCTCGGGGAAAGATAGGTCAGGCATGGAGGCTGAAGCTTGGCTTGATGAAATGGAAGAGTTTGGCAACTCCTACGGTATGAAAAACAAGGATATAGGAAAGTTGCTTTCTGACTAACCTTATTGGGCCGGCAAGGATCTGGTGGAAAGGATATCACGCGAAATCAACAAGGCGAGGAGGAACAATTGCGATTTAAGACTTTCAAAGAAGGCTTTTCGCCAAGCACTATGTGCCAAGATCTCATACTAGCAGATCAGATCAGCCCGGTTCTCCCGAACCAGGGTACCTTTTGATGTGGCAAAGTATCTGAGAGGAATTCATGCGGCTCGAGCTCCATGTTCGAGTCTGGAAAGGCAAGCGGTGGATACCTACATTGAGGGTTGAATAGCAATATCAAAAGGCTTGTTCGAGCAATCAACCCAAAGGTCGATTCGCGGAAGCGAAGATAAGGCTATAAGTTTGGAGGAAGCACCAGCAACTAACAGAGAAAGCGATCAACCAACCGAGGGGTAAGAGTTGAGCGATGCTCGGGGGCAATATCGGGGTAAGCAATCGGCGGCTACACCATCGGGAGGCCAGCAGCAAAGGTAAAGGTCGAGTAAAGCTTTTGGGGACCGTAAGCGAGAATGCATCAGGAGGCGGGTGCACTAAAAGCGTCTTCTAGGCGGTCTGTTTAGAAGGAGAAAGGCGAGGAATGTATCGAGAAAAGCTATGCCCAGTGCTTCCAGCCGAGGGGCACGAACACATGATTGTCCATTAGTCATCATGCGCAGCCTTAGCCCGAACAGGGGATTGGGATTCTCCAGCGAGCGGGGCCGAAGACGACGACCGGCATGAGGCCCGGGATTTTATAGATGGTGAGTGCCACATATGTGCAAATATTGAGTCGGTGATATTGAAAATCGGTCGGCCGGTCATTGCGGCTGATGGGATCATAGATAGTAATCCATATGTAGTCCTCATAGATACGGTGGCTCTCATAATTTTGCATCTCAAGGTTGGCTGCCCTAATGAAGAAGAACAAGGTATTGAAGTCTAAGCCAAGGCCGATTGGCTATGGCAAATGGCGCCATTCGGCACACACTAAGGGGAGGAGGATCACATTTGACATAGACCTTAGTGGGATTAAGCCGATGGGGCGGAAGTCATGGATATTGGAAGATATGACCTTATAGTGGGGATGGAATTCTTGAAGCCAGCCAAAGCCATGATCGATTGTGGCCAAATGAAGTCACCATGGCGGCTTGGGACGGCAACAAATTTATAGTGAAAGGTAAGAAGGTAGCTTCTCCCATGCGGTGTATCTCTTTGAAGCAGCTAAGGAAGAGTATAGAAAGGAATAAGGTGGACTACATCTTGAGGATGGAATCGGTTGAGCCAAGCAAGCGGGATGGAAGTGACCCAAAGGAGAATCGATTGCCAAGCGGATAGCAAGGCTTATTTCAGAGTTTAAGGATGTATTCGGATGAAATCCCGGCAGCTACCACCTTTAGGGGTGTGGAATGTGAGATCACATTAGCTCGAGATCTGAAGCCTACGATGGAAAGGCAAGTATAGAATGAGTACCGGAATTGATTGAGCTCAAGAAGCGGCTCCGGGAATTGCTTGAGCTTGGTTTTATTAGAGCAAGTGTGTCTCCTTTTGGAGCACCTATACTCTTTGTGAAGAAGAAAGATGGGAGCTTAAGAATGTTCATAGACTATCGCTTGACTCAACAAGCGGGACGATAAAGAATAAGTATGCATTACTGAGGGAGATGATTTAATGGACCAGGTGCAAGGGAGCAAAGGTATTCTCTAAAATTGATTTGAGGTCGGGGTACCACGGATAAGAATAAAAAGAAGAGGATATCCATAAGACCGCTTTTAGAACGCCGGTATGGTCATTTTGAGTTTACAGTAATGCCCTTTGGGTTGTCGAATGCTCTAGCAACGTTTATCGCCTCATGAGCGACATCTTAGGGATTTCTTGGATGAGTTTGTTATTGTTTTCTTGACTGGCATTCTAGTCTACGACAAGTCCATTGAAGAGCATTACCCGGCATTTGAGGAAAGTGTTGGAAAAGTTGAGGCGCCATCGGTTGTATGGGAAACTCTCCAAGTGCCACTTTGCAACAGTAGAGTGGAATATTTGGGGCATGTGGTAACATCCGAGGGAATTTCTCTGAGATCCATCTAAGATTGAGGCAATAGTTGATTGGCCAGCTCCAAGGAATGTGGCAGAAAGAAGCTTTTCGGGTTGGCGGGATATTATAGAAAGTTCGTGAAGGACTTTGCTAAGTGGGCGTCCCCTTGTGGACCTCACCAAGGCCAAGAAGATTAAGGATTGGACTAGCCATTGGTTAGAGAAAGTCAAGCTTTCTTTTTGAAGCTTAAGGAGGCCTTAACAACAGCTCCGGTGCTTGTTCTCCCCAGATCCGAAAGTAAAGATAAGTTGGTAGCAACGGATGCAAGCAAGATAGCAACAGGGCGTCTTGATGCAAGAAGGAAGGGTAGTCGCCTACGACTTCGAAGAAGATGAAGCGGCAGAACAAGCGCTACCCAACCCACGATCAGGAGCTGCTAGCCATTGTTAGGGCATTAAGGATATGGAGGCATTATTTGCTAGGGAGGAAGTTTCAGTTGGATACTGATCACCAGAGCCTTCAGTATCTTTTCACCCAGCCACTCCTCAACTTAAGGCAAAGGAGGTGGATGGAATTTCTTGAGGAATATGATTTTGACATAGTGTATAAGCCCGGCAAGCTCAACGTTGTGGCAGATGCTCTCTCTAGGAGACCATTTCAGACAAGAACGCATTGTAATGCGATTTCCACTCTTTCGAGTGAGTTTGGCAGGAAGATTGAGGAGACCTTGCCAGCGGATGAAGAATTCAAGGAGGTATGGCAAAGCCTCTCGAGGGAAGCTAGAACAGATAAAGAACGGGAAGCCTTCAAGCATTATAAGAAGGAGGGCAACCTGTTGTATCACAAGCATAAGTTGTGTGTGCCCGAGTCATTAGGGGTAAGGAAGCTAATCCTTCATGACACACACAACAGCCCAATAGCAGGGCATGCAGGCTTCATGAAGACCTATTTCAAGATTCGAAGTAGTTACTTCTGGCCAGGAATGAAGAGGCAGATAGCTGCATATATTCGGGATTGCCAGTTGTGTCAGCAGACCAAAGCGGAGCAACTTCGGATTCCAGGTGCTTTAGAGCCATTGGGAGTGCCAAATGCGAAGTGGGAGGTCATAAGCATGGATTTCATCACAGGACTCCCTAGAACTCTTCGAGGCAAGGATGCATTGATGGTTGTCGTAGACAAGTTATCTAAGATGGCACATTTTGTGCCTTGCAAGACTATTGACACCGCATTAGATACTGCCAAGTTATTCGTAAGGGAGATTTTTAGACTCCATGGCATGCCTCGGGAGATAATATCGATAGAGATTCTAAGTTTATGAGTGCCTTTTGGCGGGACCTCTTTAGCACCATCTGCATTTAAGCTCTCCATGAGCACGGCATACCATCCCCAAAAGCAGGATGGCGGGCGGAGAGGGCGAATGAATCATTGAAGACATGCTTGCGAAGCTATGTGTGGAACAAGCGGTCCAAGTGGGATGAGTACATCCACTTGGTGGAATCGCCTACAATAGTGCCAAACGAGTCATCTCGGATGTCTCCGTTCATGGTAAATTATGGGTACGATGCCTAACCCCGGATACTTGGCACAATCGCGGTCGAAGGTTGAAGTATCCCGCCAGATGTTAGGAGATATCACAGCATTTGGTGGAAGAAAAGGGATTACTTATTGGCAAGAAAAGTCGGTGAGAAAGAGTGTGGCCAAAATGAGCCACGGGACCCGTAGAAGAGAGTTTAAGGTAGGCGATAGCGCCTGGTTGAAGATCAAGGTTAAGCAAGCTAAGGATTGGAAGTTGCAAGAAGCTTGCCCCTAGGTGGGCTGGTCCGTTCAAGATTTTTGGAGAGTGGGCTCCCCAAGCCTACAAGTTGGATCTTCGGCCCATCTTAAGGTTCACAAGGTCTTCCACGTAAGTTTATAAAAAAGGCACAATCCTAACCCTGAGGAGGTCTTGGATACTCCAACTTTGTTGGAAATGACGGAGGAGCAAGTAGAAATCGTGCCTGAATTACTCCTTGATAAGTCATTCAAGAAGACTAGGAGGTTTCAGTTCCTCCAATATTTGGTTAAGTGGAAGCACCTACCCGTGGAAGACGCCACATGGGTATTGAAGCAAGATTTGGAGAAGCAATACCCAGAATTTATGAAGGAGTTTGATGGGCGAGTCGTCTCCGACTTGGTCAACCCCGACTTGCCAGGTGGTTAGCTAGTATGTTGTTAGTTAACCTTGAGCCTGGCGCATGCATTCTAGTTAGTAGGATGCATGTGCCAGAATCTTGGATCGTGTGGGCGATGATGGGATACGCCTTTAGGGCATTCTCTAGGCCACACGCACCAAGAGGTGCGCATGACCATTAGGGTCATGTGAGTGAGGAATGAAGCATGGTGGCCGATGATGGGACATCGATCGGATGATCTCTATGCCACGATGCGGGGGACGCACACCTGGCCATAGGAGGGTCATGGTGTAGGTCAAAGTGATCATGCGCGATGATGGGATCGTGAGACGTTCCCTAGCTTTAAACCCGTGGGGCATGATGCACTAGGGGTACTCGGCACCGGGTAACCGAGTACAAGGTAGCACCTGATCATGGGCGATGATGGGAGCATCTTAAATGGTCCTTAAGCTCAAATCCGAAAGGGCCATGATCTTGTGCAAGGTAGTAGGATAACCTTGAGCTAGTAGTTCGGCTCAAGGAGGTGGGTAAGGGGGGTGGTTCCCTAAAAACCACAAATTTATTAATTAAACTAACGTAATGTGCTCCTTGTGCAGGCAAGTAAAAGGCGGGCATCGAGGAGGGGCGCATCACGAGAAGATAAGGGGGAGCCATAATTTAGATTATGAACCCTAATAACTCTTATAGTAATATTTCCTAATAAGAAATATCTTGTTAAGGCTATATAATTTTGTATAAGTACAAATATAGCCTAAATTTTGACAATTACCTTTTAATAGGAAGTTGATCGTTTAAATTGATTTAAAGTGTATATTATGTTGTTTCTTTTGTAGGCATAAGGTAGGTTCGTCACCTTAGCGCAATGCTGAGGACAGCATTGTCCTAAGGGGGGGAGAATGTGACGTTCCAGGGGAATATATGCTATAAATACGTATATTCCTGGGCCCGTCACTATACAAGTCTATTTGCATAGCCTTGCATACCATAGATTGTGGCACTAGGGGGCGTGACTAAGTTATTCACATAACTTAGCCAACCTTAGGTTAAGACCCTTTTCCACGTGGCCTTAACCTATTGGGCACCCGCCACACGGACTTACCCTATTGGTGCCACGTGGCATCCTATGTGGACCTAACTTATATTAGCTGAAACCCTAACCCTAGGCCTCTTTCCAGCCCTAGCTCCCAGAGACTCATCTACACATTCGAAACCCCATTTCGAATATCGTTTGCTGTGGCATAGATTGGTGCAGCAGCCCTCGTAGAGTAGACCCGTTCTTGGAGCAAGAGCAAAGATTACGAAGTCGAAGACCATGGAGACACCTGGGATGGAGGGAGAGCTTGGGGGCGGTATGTAGAGTAGTAGTTATGATAGTTCATGGAATTAGCATTCGGATGTGCTAGTATCTTGTATCTAGGGTAGAGCCATCCTAGAACCGCATACAACATCTCAACCCTAATCAATGAACCCTAACCATAGGTTAGATTGTATGATTAGGTTAAGATGTTCTTATGATTATTCTTATGATGTGATGATTATGACGATGGTTGATCATGTTTGCTCCCTCTTGTATTGGGAAGGGGGTAGAGACCTAGAGCCATATGTAGTATGCTCCTAGAGTAGATCCCTTAGTTCCTATTAGTTGCGGCCCGTGCATAGGAGCCCACCGGGCAATTGAGGCTATGATGTGACTCAGCACCCCATAACGGGGCTAGAAGCAATGTGGAGGGAGGATCCCGCCCGAGTGGGGGGGCTCGGGGGATCCCATAGTGAGCTAGGCTTATGGTCGGTCGCCGTGTGGCCGAGCATGAGTCCGGACACCTCACAGGGGCAATGGTGCCGCCTCTCGAGAGCTGCAAGTGTCGGCTTGGCTCGTTTGGGGGATTTAAGTGGTGCGAATGTGTGCCATGCGATTCTCTAGCCGCCCACGGAACCTCTAGACCACAGGAAGGGAGATGCAACCCTTCTGCCTCATCGGACGAGGGGAGATGCAACTTTGGAGTAGTCCCGATGGGTGATGCCATGGGATTGCGTGTCCAGGAAGGCTAGAGTCATGCGAGCCTGATTTAGCCCATCACGCAAAGTATGCACGGGGAGGGGCGGATGGGTGGTCAACCCCTAGCCATTGTCTTATGCCAGCCCTCGCCATTGCCATGACTCGGTCTGTTCTATCTTGAGGCCTAGCCAGTCAGTCATCCTCCTCACGAGTTTGAGCCGGGGTAGGAGCTATCATGTTTTACGGTTTATGATTATCATCTTTGCATTGGTACATGTGTGATGGACTACCCTTCGAGGTAGTATTTATATGTTTGATGCTAGTTCTGACATGTTTATCGCTTCCGCTGATATAGGAGCCCATAGGGGAAGGGCGCGCAAGACACCTTCGTGTCCCCTCCCTGCACTAGGGTCACCTCAAAGTGCGGGGCAGACGGAGGGCCTGTGCGGTTGTTGAGCCGGACAGGGGATTTCCTGCCGGGTGTACGGCCGGGCGCCGTATGTTTAGCAGGGAGCGTCACAACTTCGGGCATCGAGAGCTGTAGGATGGGCATATTTGCAAGTTATTCCTCGATCTAGACCATAGATACGGATCCTCGGCTGTGGGATATGCTTGTACAAGTTTTAGTATATTGTATAAAGAGGTTTGCGAAATACTATAAGGTTTGAGGCAATGTACTAAATGGTGTTGATTTTATCCATGTATTATACGTTATTTGGGGCTCTCGCTGCCCTCGTCAACCCCCGTGTGAATATGCACCCAAACCAAAGGAAGTTTTAGGGGGAATTTAATTTTAAAGTTGATGTAATGGTTTGTGTTATTTCCAAAATTTGTGGATCGAGTTCAGCTGAGGCCTTCTCTGTCTTCTCCAACAGCGCCCGGATTTCCTGTAGCCTCTCTTCGTAGCCTTCTGATCTAAACCATCAAGGATCTCGTCCATCTTGCTAAGATCTATATTCTAAGTTATGTTGGTGTCTGGCTTATCGGGACTTTCATGCCTATTGTCGATAGGCTTTTTTTCTTCCTCTTCAACCACTGGCCTTGCCATCTTCTCCAAGGTCCCCAAGGAGGACCTAAGGAACCTGCATACTTTGTCATCGTATTCAAAGGAAATACTGTGTTTCCCTTGCATCAGAGCAACCCTAGAAACTGTTCCAGCTGAGAAGACGTCCAAAACACAACCCTCGAGAGGCACCAGCTCCTTTACCATGTAATATACATAAGAAGTCTTTGCCTGTATTTCAAGGATGAAATCCCCTTCCATAGCTGCCCAGGAGAATTTGGATTTACCTGTGAAGTACTCTAAATATCTTTTCTTTGTTTTGGAGTCCATTTCTTCGTCACCTGTAATTGGACATTTTGAAGGGGAGTGCTTTTTGGTGCATTAGTCATCTGAGTTAAACGTAGCTCCAAGTTAGGCTGCACAGGCAAGACACGAGGCTCGCTTCTGTTGACTGTCACGTGACTCACATAACACTGAAACTCCTTAATGTTTTTCTTGCTCACCTACCCCTGTTCCTCATAAGCCCCTAAGGAAACATGAGAACTCCCTTGGATCTGGCTTTGGTTGTACAAACAATGCGGAAAATGGGCTGATCTCAGAAACATTATTATATGGTATACCTTCATTGTGGTCAACTCAGCAATCTCGCTAAACAGATCAGAATATTTTTTTACTTTCCAAAGCATCTGGAAACTGCGCATATCAATGAAAACTATCATTGCATTTTCTGAGACTGATCCATAAACAAGAATACCATGTTGCACAGTGTTTCTTTTTTCCTTCATTTTCTTTACTTCATCTGGCTTCATGATAGCCAGAATGGCATCCAAGAATGCTCTGGGAAGATTGCCTTGCACATGATCTTTGTTATAGTTGGACTTGATGTAGTTTGTGTCAGCTCTATCAAGCAATAGTTGTTCATTGAGCTCGAGAAAATGCGCTGCCAACTCATCACAATTTGCGTACTGCCTATTTAAGATACAGCTCGCATAGGACTTCACGGCGCATTACAATGAGGGTTCTAATGTCCAGTGCCCTCTGCCTGCAATCACATCGGCCGACATATCTAAACTGCACTTTTAAAAATACCTTGCCCTCGAGGATCTTGTCCATTAGCTGACTCACCTCTACGTTATTCATTCCGCGAAGGAGTCTGAGGAACGTCTTGTTAAAAAAATCTTTAGAGGGTTTGTCAGGCAATTCCCCATGATTGTCGGCGACCTTACGCCCTGCCAACTTGTTAATAACTTGCATAAACTTCTTCCACGTTTCCTCTTACATGAAATAAAATTGCTTTTCATCTTTGAGCTCTTTACTTTTAAAGTCGTTGTAGCCACTTTAACAAAATCCTGCAACCAAGAGCTCGTCAGGATTGCGACAACGATCATGTCTAGCAAATTATAAGAAACCATACCTTCCAGGCTGAGGTGACTGTAGTACCAGTTGGTCCTTGTGGGCAACCAAATGCTTTGGGCTGATTTCTTAGATGCTGAAGCTTTTCAACAAGTGGTTCTCTGTAGACGGTGTCCGCAATTATATCGTTGCGTTGGATTGATAGTTGATGTACTCCTTGTTAGACAAGTTTCCATTTGGCACCCGACTTCTCTTCCTTGCATATACCTTAGCAAATTCCATGCGTAGCTCGACACTACCCATGTATGTACAGAGTATTTGTGCAGCAAAAATGTTGTGATTGCCATAAATAATATAGAATTTCTTGTTGACAAGTTCATTCGGGCTAGGCCAAGTAATTATCTTTCTATGATATAAACATAGGCTTGAACAGATGAAATGGCAAAAACATTTGAAATGTAAAACACATACTTTGTGACGGGGTCAAATGGAACGACATCGGCCGGACTAAGAACCTCGGTTGGACACTCCTTGAAGATCCTTATTAGCATCTGCACATGATCATTGGAGCGCACTCTGTGTGTCATATTTGTTGAAGCCGTCTCGCACTCAAATATACTGACGCTCATAAACCAATTCACTCCCATAGGATAAAACTTCTTAAACTCCTCTAACTTTCTATCTGGATGGAAGGAGACATTGAGATATTGCAATTGCCAAGCGAATAGCGTTTTCTAAGTGCAATACTTGTATTGTGATAAAGAAAAAGCTTGCTAAGACAAAAGATCTAAATGAAAGAAGAGAGCTTGGAATTGAAAGAAAGGCACATATGACAGCTCAAATCTCATGTAGAAGTCTTTATTGGTCCTGGAGAGCTCTATCTCACCGCTCTCTAGAGCACGCCTTAACCATTATACATGATAAAATGGATCAGAACAAGAACATGGTTCCCCGTCTAGAAAAGCTAGCAAAGTCTTTGTGGAGAGGAGAACGCTTGAAGGTCAGCCTAACAGGAGCATTAATGCATGGACATGGCATCGGTGCATTGGGTCACTTTTCCTTGGACGTTTGGCACGATGATAGTAACTTTCATGTTGGATCACTAAATTATGCGTTGAAGACTCTTAAGAATGCATCTAATGACAGATGGGGCCATTTGAGAGATACAAATCGACCTGAATGTGGTTGGGCATCATTGGTTCTAAACACCGAGGCTTTGAGGACAAAGGTATCAAATGGCACTAGAAGTGATTTCTTGCCTCCTCCAACGAGGCTTAAAGAATCAAAGAGGCTACCGAGGAGACTCTACTTGCAGCTTGATAATTGTTCGGGTCAAAACAAGCCCAAGGTGCATTGAGTGCTTCTACTGCCAAGTACATGATGCACTGGGCAGTTATTTCCAGAGCTGGCAATAACTCATGGTTCAACACATATATGAATGAGGTAATTGACTATTGGTCCACCCTCTTCCGTGTGCTTGGGGATGTGCAGCCGATAGGGCAGTCATTCAAGATTTCTGGCCCAGCACTAGGTAACAACCATTGGAAGAACTCGAGGACGTGTTGGTAGATGAATACATTGAACAAGCTCCTTAGGTAGGGCCATATTCAGGTCGACCTAAGAATCTAGTCGAAATTTTTGACTCGTACCAAGATGTTAAGAAAGGTATGCTCTTGCTCATCAGACCACATGATAATTGCCCAACGTGGATCGCTTAGGAGGACCCAATACAAGATCCTAGTCTCCTCCATTACAAAAAGGTGTTTGTATCTTGGTGGGAGCCAGTTGCTAAAAAAGGCACGTCATATGCAATGTAGTTTAGAGATTGTTGGAGTAAGAAGTGGAGACCAAATCCTAATGACCCACCACGCTATCAACATTTGGAGACAATAGACTACGGCTGGGCTGTAGAGACCAAGCCATTGTTAGTGATGATCCCTAATAGTGTGGGCATCCAGTTGCAAGAATTAGTGGCTAAAGAAGCTAACGACGATGCTGAGAATTCTTGAGGTATGATATGCTCTTACATATACTAGTTATGCTTTTCCAGATTTGAAGAGATGGTCGTTTGATGGTTGGGTAGAACAATCAATGTTTTTTGTTGGATTACGTACGAATGCCTGTATTTTGTTGTGTTTTGATATGCAAGTAGTTGAGATGAATTAGAATTCACGTTTGTGAGGATGTGATTTGTTGATATGTGGTTAAGCAATAGTTTAAAGAGCAATGCAATCTATAACGTCGGGATAATGTGTGTGAGGCATGAGGAATGGTAGGTATTATTTAGGACATTAGCCTGACGATATAAATGATATGAAGGTTATTGACATTGTAAGTAGCAAAAGTATAGTTATAAGTGTATGTAGTGGAATTTGAAATTGTATCGATCCTTTGTAGTCGTTGTTGAAGTCTCATGTTTGTAAGAAGATGGCCGTATATTATAAAGGACTATGATGTTGGAGTGGTTGGTATTGACAATGTTTTGAGAGGGAAAGAAGTATGTAGAAATTGGTTGATTTAAGGTGAAGTTGCATTGTAGTCTTTATTTAACATTTTGACATGCTAGTATGTAGAGATTAAGTTGATGATGTGAACCTATTGGATAATATCAGCACTAATATTGGAAATGCTGCACTTGAAAGCGTGAAGTGCAATGGAATAATGCAACATTGGCACTAATATAGGAGACGTGACAATTGAAACCCTTAAAGTGCAATATGTAACTTTGAATCCCAAAGAGAATGTCAATTGCTTTTTTTCTGAATGATTTGTAGATTGGCCATGTGAAGATGTTCTTGCATCTTAACAAAGAACTCTATGGCAAGGATGTATTTACGATGCTCAATAAACCCAGCAGTTATTATAGCCCATGAAACTAAATCTAGACTTGCTAATTGGTCTAATTTGAAGATGCTACAAAATGTGTTAGCTGGGATGTTCCATTTCTTCAAACGATCCTAATGTGACAACATTCTCCATGCTAGACAAATCCAGCAATTAATGTACCCCATGAGATCATAGCTCTTCTTGGCAAATGTTCAGAAACTTCTACAGCCTCCTCTACGTCCCCAATTTTTGCATACATATCCACAATGGTATTTCCAACAATAAGATCTGAATATAGGTCAATTCAATTAATTTAACAATGAATGAAGCAGTATTGACCTATGGAACGAATGCCAGTGCAAAGCAAAGATGTCATTCTTTTGCTGAGCATATCTAAAAATCATTACAACCTGCTGCTCTATTGCTTCAAACAAACAGAGCAATTAATCTGCCAATGTAGATGACAGATTGGGGGCCTCCAAATTCTGGTCGGCAAATTAATATTTGATCAAATACACCCTATTTGGTGCTGCAAGGTAGCTGGATTGAAAACCATAAGAATGCAAGGACAAATCTTGCCCATAAAGAAGCATATGCCTATTCATTGTTGTCATAGAGCAAGGTGTCCCGAATAGGAGGTAATTGTTATGTTAAAACATACAGTGTTCCAATAGAAGGAGATTGAGAAAAATAGCATGAAATGCCCAAAGTAATGATGATTGACCTGCAGAAGAGAGAGATATGCTTGGAGTTCAAACAATAAGTTGTGATGAATTATGAGGAGAAATTAGTTGCAGTAATCATGAATGGACAATGGAATAAATACCTTGTTGATGGTCGTTTATGTACATTGATACAGATAGCTGGAATAGCAGACTGCCCTGTTTAATATTCAGAGATCGATTTCGAGCAGTGTTAATCGCATGAGAGTTTTTGTATCTTCGCTGAGGTATACGTTGTGGACAAAGGCGATAAGAGTTTTTGCATCTTCATTGATGATGCATGATTAATCCTGTAGTCTTAGGATAGAGCACAAATCTGGACGTTTTTGTTATGTACACAAATATAATGTTTTGAAGGCGTTATGCACACTGGGGTACATTGTGTTATTTGAAATGAGTTGAGTTGGTAAATACCAAGGAGACTGTAAATAGACAGCTGAAGTTGGTGATGTATGGGATGTATATGCATCTGATCGCAGCCAATTGCAGGAGAAACCTTGACAATCATTACCTGTGAAGTTCTTCGAGTCAATAATAATTGATCTGGATAATAATAATAAAATTCCAAAGGAAGATAGTAAGAAAAATAACTATTGTATGTATGCTCTACCTTTCTTTGTATCTATGAAACAACACAAATCTTTTATCCATTAACAGAAATGATATGGAACTGCTAATGTTATTTCGTACAAACCTCAAAGAGAAGACTCGTTGTGCCTGTGCTTGTATCTGAAGCAACAAATTTGAATTGATGCAACAACATGGAGGCTCGTAAATCTGCTCTCTGCAACTTTGTAACCGCCTCAAATAAAAGGTTTGGGTGGTCAGGTCTTTTAGCTATCACATAAAAGAATTTGTTCCCATACATAAATGCCTGGAACCAAGCCTGCTCTTCCCTATAGGCGATAAATAACCTCCTAGAATCAGAGCAAATAAATCTGCTCGGTGCAAATTTGAGAAGAAACATTGACAATCATTACCTTTGAAGTTCTTCAAGTGAATAATAATTGATCTGGATAAACTGTTTTTTTCCAGTCTGTGAACTCGTCTGTGAAGATGTAATGAGAGGTGGAGAGATTATCGGAAACTTGCAGGAGGTTGGTGACAAAAAAAGTTGAAGTGGTGGGGAGATGGTTGCATCTTGTCATAGTAAAACTGGTTGTTGAGGAAGAATCGTTTAACGTGTAGCAAAGCTTATGCAGAGCTAGTTGCGAGTGGAGTGAAGGGGTCTTAGTATTGCTGCTGAATAGGGTGAGGTTATGTTGTTTTGGTTGATCGTGGATAGTGCACAGAAGTTTTGTGCTGCAATGATTCTGTAGCCTGCAAGAAATGAAGTCAAGTTGAATTGAGGACAGTAAAATAGAGTTAGTAATGGAACAAAGATGAAGATAGAGCTGCCTAAAGAGTTTGTTAAGTGTATGAACAAAGCATATCACTCAAAGTCATTTTAAACACTGACTTGCATTTGCACATAGTTTAAGCCAATCAAACTTCTAACTTATGACCATTATTAGATGAATGCAGCTACCAGAGCAATGGGAAGAAATTGGGCACTAATTTCCAGACATGATATAAGAAGAAATGCATCTTGTACTTACAGAAAGGGGCACTGTATAATAGACATCGGATTGTGATCCTCAAGGATCCATTTGAATACTAGATGTTATTTCAAAATTCTGCGCAATCTTGTCACATATCCCCTGAATATATCTGCAAATCCAAATTACACTCACTGCCAATCCAAATTACACTCAGATTCTGCTGGTATGAAAAATAGATTCATTTAAAAATAAAAGGATAGTAATATTTCACTAAATCTAGTTAATCATGCCTTACCTGATTATTACTAAGTCATTAACAAAACAAAATTCCATCATAAATATGACCTGCAAACATAAATTAGCTGTCAAAGTAAGCAAGGCCAAATATCCAGTGGAATTCAAGCACGCTCAAATAAATGCATAGGTTGGACCTGATTCTATTTTATAAAGCAGAAATAAGCATGGTCAAATAAAATAAAAGTGCATAAAACCATCTGGTGAACATGAGGTATAAATATGACATAGATCCAGCATAATTAGATGCCGAAACGTGAAGATGTTGAACTAAGCAAGCATAAACTTGATACGAAGAAAGAAAAATTATAAGCTTGGGCCCACACCAGTACTTGTACACCCAGCTGCCCATGAAGAAGTGCAGACTTATAGCTTCCATTCGCACGGGTGCACATCGCCTCCGCATTGAAACAGGGCGTTGGGCTCGGGAAGCACGAGAGCAAAGGCTTTGCCAGTGTTGCCACCAGGGCGCGATTGAGGATGAATGTCATGCCCTCCAGATCTGCCCAGCATTTGCCTATATCCGAGAGCGATATGTTCGATTACTAGTGCCTGGCCAACCGTTGCATCAGTTATTGACTACGGCGTCAGTGGGTTTGTTGGGGTCATACCTCCAGGAGGTTATAGATGCATGGACTCGTTTGTGTCCTGCGGGACGGTATTGAACTGTCCTATGCAATTGTACAGTGTGCCAGCATGCTTATTACTTCTAAGGTTTTTCCCTCGAAAACCCTTCGGGGCGAGGGTTTTTTAATCCTGTCAGTAATACGCTTGCTGCTCTCTTTTTGTTTGGGTCCCATAGGCCAATTGGTCTCCGTGGACGCTAAAACCCTATTCTATTCTCTAAATAAACCTTATCCCTTGTCCTTCTTCACAAAGAAAAGGAAATGAAATATAGTAGAAAGCCTACAATATTGTTTTTTTACTTGCCCCATAGCGATTTCAAATTTAATATATTAATACCTCTCTTTTTATAGATAACCAACTAACATGTATTTTTTAAGAAAATCTAACATTTGTTTACTATCAGTATCTGTTGTTAACTTAGCAAGCTCAGCCTCTTCAATCCTAGCGTATCTACATTGCACTTTACGTCCGCTAATAGATTGTTGTGCGTATACTTTGATTGCTTTGTCATCAGCCCATACATATTTTTTGGTTGCCTTTGATTACAAATAAGCATTTAAGCGGCTTGTATATTCCTGGGTTCAAGACAAATATGGCATTCGGACCCTCCTTTTGAAATAGTAAATTTTCCCTTCACGAAAGCTGAAAATTATAAAAGGTTACCTTCCTCCTATTTTTGTTTGCATAAACTCAACATATAATAAGGCTTAAGCTAAATATATTTTTTCTTCAATATATAGCACAATAGCAAGGGGTTCCAAGGGGATTTGAGATGGATGCATAAATTAAGGCCATAGACTAGAGAATAAATTACTAATCACATATTTCTTATTAGTTGTAATGACTTTAGCTAAACTTGCCCAAAACTAATCCCAAAACTTTCTGTGATTTAGATAAACTTTATAAATTTTTCTTCTCATACTTCCTAGCATTTAGCTAAACTATCCCAAAAATTTCTGTGTTGTAAGCACGAAAAACTTTAATCAAGTGCTTTTTCCCAATTGTTTCCATTTTCTTTATATTATTAAAAAGAAAGAAAAAAAAATATAGATTCAATACATAAAATAAGTACGTTAGTTTGCTGTTTGCATTGGTTAAAGCATTCTTATTAAGATATCAAATTATTTTGGTAGAGATTCGAGTCTCCATATCTCAAATTCTAAAATCTTAGGCGAACCCATATAGAAATGAGTCTCGATATTTCATATTCGAAAACCTTAGGAGCACCTGTATTTCATATTTAAAAATCATAGCCCCCCCAAGCTATAAATGACCATAATTGAAACAAGAGGCACCCAGAAAACCCGACATACGATCTGGGCCATAGGATGGACAGATCCGACAATTGAGGTAGTCCAGGATGCACCTCGTTTAGAATATGTAGCGCAATAACAGGGGGTTTCAAGGGGATTTGATATGGATGCATAAATTACTATCCTTGAGACCATAGACCATACCCCCAAAACAATTGAATAAGTTATTGTTAAAAAGAAAGAAAGAAAAAATATAGTTTCAATACATAAAATAAGCACGTTAGTTTGCTGGTTTCATTGGTTAAAGCATTTTTATTTAGGCGAACCTCTGTCCTTAAGAGGACCTCTATTTCATATTTCAAAATCATAGGCGCCCCAAGTCATAAATGACCATAATCGAAACAAGAGGCACCCAGATCTAATGATTGAGGTAGTCCAGGGTGCACCTCATTTAGAATATGTAGCATAATAACCATTTTTTCTACTTAGGGCAAATGTGACTAAGATCCTCGGTGGAATTTTTGTCATTCAAGGGATGGTCTAAGCTTGCAAACCATTAGAGGTTTGATGGAATCGCTTAAGGACCCAACCCCGATGCAGCATGGAAAACCCGCGATCAATACCTATTACGGCAAGTACATGGTTTCTTTATGTAGGTTTCCACATGTCATTCATCCACAAGCTCGGCAAAATCCACACCTACTTCAACTCAGGTTTGGTGGGATGTTTTGGGGAGGAGGGGGGATCTCAATGTGGGGGGGAGGGGGTCCCATCCCGCCATGATTTACTGTCTAAACTTCTTTATTTTTCCTCTTTTCTTAAAGATAATTTGTTGCTTTTCTTCTTCCTCGTGATAAAAAAGGCACATACAAATTCTAAATATGGATGCATTTCTTATGATAGTGTGCTTTGGCTTTTGTCTCATTGAGCAACTTGCTAATGTTGATTGGTGTTCCATCATAATCAATTCCAAAAGGAACTACTATTGATAAAGACCAGCAACTACCATTGATATTTTCATGACAAGTAGGAACAATTGGCTCTACTTTTTTCTTAAAACTTTAGTTCTCTGAGAAAAGGTTACCAGTTAATATCTTCTCTAAATAAACCTTATCCATTGTTGTTCTTTACAAAGAAAAGGAAATGAAATATAGTAGAAAGACTACAATACTGTTTTTTTACTTGCCCCATAGCGATCTCAAATTTTATATATTAATATCCCTCTTTTTTTAGAAGATCTAACGTTTGTTTACTATCATGTTAACTTAGCAAGCTCAGCCTTTTGAATCCTAGCGTGTCCACATTGCACTTTACGTCCGCTAATAGATTGCTTTACTTCTATTTTGATTGCTTTGTCACCAGCCCATACATATGTTTTGGTTGCCTTTGATTGCAAATAAGCATTTAAGCGGCTTGTATATTCCTGAAGATGAAGCTATGGGTTTCAAGGCAAATATGACATTCGGACCCTCCTTTTGGAATAGTAAAATTTTCCTTCTACGAAGGCTGAAAATTATAAAAGGTTACATTCCTCCTATTTTTGTTTGCATAAACTCGACATATAATAAGGCTTAAGCCAAATTTATTTTTTCTTCAATATGTAGCACAATAACAAGGGGTTCCAAGGGGATTTGAGATGGATGCCTAAATTGAGAAATTGAGACCATAAACTAGAGAATAATTTACTAATCACATATTTCTTATTAGCTATAATGGCTTTAGCTAAACTTTGCCATTAGCTATAATGGCTTTAGCTAAACTTGCCCAAAACTAATCCCAAAACTTTCTGTGATTTAGCTAAACATTATAATTTTTTCTTCTCATACTTTCTAGCATTCAGCAAAACTAACCCAAAAAGCATCCCAAAAACTTTTGTGTTGGTTTGGACGTGGACATGGAGCTCACTTCCCACACCAAAGGTTAGGGTGCTTCTGTGGCAGTGGTGCAATGTGTCGTGGTGAATGCCCTTGTGAGTCGGGTTTAGGCCGAGTGTGAACCCTCTACGCCTTTGTTATGGCCTTCATCATTGAGACGTGGAGCATTATGCGGTTTTATGCCCCTCACTTGCAGGGCTGCCTCGGGATTGGGTTAGGGCTTTGTTTGGTGAGATTGACTAGCCAGCCAGCTTCTTCGCTTCATGTGTATCCGGTGCTTGGCGCTCTTTGCGGCGGCAAGCCTGCATCCCAGGCGTGGCTTGGTTGGTGTGGCTGACGGGAAGCGGCGGTTGTGGATCTTCGGGGGATTTGACTGCGGCCTCTCGATTCTTTTTGACTCCGGTACAAGCTATTTCAAAGCTTTTGGTGTTCCGGGATTAGTAGAGCGAAAAGTTTGCCATTTGGCGAGACTTCTTGGGTGTTGTAGATGGTGATGGTCCGTTTGTACAGCAGTAGAGTTGCAGTTTTTCTGTGAGTTTGTTGTGGAGTGTCGACGTATCGCTATCTCTTTGGGGCAGTTCTCCTTCCTCCTCACTTGCTTTGTAACATTACCATTCTTTTAATATATTGATGACACAGTTCTTCAAAAAAAAAAAACTTTTGTGTTGTGGGCACGAAAAACTTTAAGCAAATGCATTTTCCCAATTGTTTCCATTTTCTTTATATTATTAAAAAGAAAGAAAAAAAACATAGATTCAATACATAAAATAAGTACGTTAGTTTTCTGTTTGCATTGGTTAAAGCATTCTTATTAAGATATCAAATTATTTTGGTAGAGATTCGAGTCTCCATATCTCAAATTCTAAAATCTTAGGCGAACCCATATAGAAATGAGTCCCGATATTTCATATTCTAAAACCTTAGGAGGACCTGTATTCCATATTTCAAAATCATAGGCTCCCCCAGCTATAAATGACCATCCCTCAATATCTTCTTTGTGTATCTGTAATTCCTGAATGTTCATCCCCTATCTCACCAGCCATCTGTCGAGGCACCCAGAAACCCCAACATATGATCTGGACCATAGGATAAACAGATCCGACGATTGAGGTAGTCCAAGGTGCACCTCATTTAAAATATGTAGCGTAATAACAGGGGGTTTCAAGGGGATTTGATATGGATGCATAAATTACTATCCTTGAGACCATAGACCATTACCCCCAAAACAATTGAATAAGTTATTGTTAAAAAGAAAGAAAAAAAATTATATAGTATCAATAAAATAAACATTGTAATTTGTTGGTTGCATTGGTTAAAGCATGCTTATTAAGATATCAAATTATTTTGGTAGAGGTTCGAGTCTCCGTATCTCAAATTCTAAAATCTTAGGCGAATTTGTATCCTTAAGAGGACCTATATTCCATATTTCAAAATCATAGGCACCCCAAGTCATAAATGACTATAATTGAAACAAGAGGCACCTAGAAGTCCTAACATATGATCTGGGCCATAGGATGGACAGATTCAACGATTGAGGTAGTCCAGGTGCACCTCGTTTAGAATATGTAGCACAATAACCATTTTTTCTACCTAGGGCAAATGTGGGATGGTCTAAGCTTGCAAACCATCCGAGGTTTGATGGAATCATTTAAGGACCCAACCCCGACGCAGCATGGAAAATCCGCAATCAATACTATTCCTGCATGTACATGGTTTCTTTATCCAGGTCTGGGACTATATTCCACATGTCATTCATCCACAAGCTCGGTAAAATCCACATCTACCTGAACTCAGGTTTGGTGGGCTGGGGGGACGGGTGGGAGGGTTATTGCAACTCCATCCTGCCATGATTTATCGCCTAAACTTCTTTATTTTTTCCTCTCTCTATAAAAACTCTATTCCCCGCTCTCGCGCTTTTTCTTAGCGCCATTGATATCTTCTCCAAGCTCTACCTACACAAGCACTATGAAGTATTTTTTACAAGCTCAGTGGCATTTAAGCATTGTAATCTTTATCATTTGATGTACTCCTAACCTCTTCTTTTCTTGCTTTCATATGGGAATTAGTTCAATCATAATTGAAAACGATCGGGGCTGCTTTAATGTCTGTATTTGAAGCTTCATTCACTACAAGACAACAAGCAATTTAAGTCACTAGTTCCATTAATTATATGCTTAAAATGAGAAACTTCAAAATTTTCACCTTTCATACAAGAAGTGACGGTATCCGTTAATAAAACTATGTCAGGTATATCGTCACTTGTACTGTCATAAATAGCAGCAATTATAGTGTCATATTTTATGTCATTGTGGTATGCTACAATAGTATCATTTGTAGCATGATTTATGTCTTTGCCTGTAATAACATGCATTTTGTCGTCGTAATACCATAATAGATTCAAATCAAGGGGGATATGCCATCTGCGTGCATGGGGTGGCAAAAAACCCCCCCGTATATGGATCTTTAAAAGCAAATTTTGACCCCTTTCGAATAAAAATTACCTAGGATAGTGCAAAAAATACCAGAAAAAGGACCCCCTGCCGACCGTATATGTACGAAAATGGGTCCAAAAAACCCCCTTCCCGTGCATGCAGATGGGTTATACGTATAAAACTGTGAACCCCCCTTGATTCAAATATAGCACCAGACATATTGCTACAGCTAACGTCATTCATAATGTCAACATGAACAATCCTTTATAACACATTATTTGTAGGAGAGGAAAATAGTGTGAACTGCATTATACTGTCATGCTTAGATGGGTGGCCTGCTCGTTGATTGGATCACGATTGTCCACTTTGGTTTTTTATTCTGTCTACGCATTGTATTGTGATGGAGTGTTATTAATAAAGTTTGGCGTCCTTCAAAAAAAAAAAAAAAAAAAACATTGTTCTTGGCATATATAATGTCATAGAAAATACCACATATAATATCACATGGGATTGATATTTAGCTCATTAGCATCAGATATAATATCATTTACTGTTATACGTAGTATAATAAGTTACATATTTTTTGCCACTCTGCCTTTCAAATTTAAAAGTGACACGTCTAAGTTTTGGCATAATCCGTGTTTCGAAGGGAAAAAATAGCATTATTCTGACAAAAAAAAAGAAGCAAAAAAGCACCCAACCAACAATAGATAGTTGCTATATTTTTTGTCTGTCTTGTCGCTACAGTTGGCCAGTCAGAACCTGATTTCCTGCTGCCAGATCGCGACAGTCTCTTGACGATTGTGGCATTATAAATCTTTCCTCTCTTGCTATGTTATATTTTTAAAGCTCTAACAACCTGCTCAAACAAGAAAAATTATCTCCATGAAGGCCGCACTGGAATGATCTAGTATGATTTAATGCTTTTGATACAGCCCAATTAGACCCAATTAGCCCAATTTGCTTTTACAAATAAATGCTAAAATAATGCAAGGTCATGTTTGGCTATTGCGTGGCCTTCATCACCTCCCGATTACCTCAAATCCCTGCAAATCCATCGCTACAGCCTGAAAATCCGGTGAAGCCTCTGCAAACCTATGTTTTTCTTGTGAAAAATGCAACTGAAAAGATTTCCCATGGCTAAATCTCTAATTTTCTTGTGAAAATCAAATGGAAAGTGTTTTCTGTGGCTATGGCGTCTAGAAAACTTGAAGATCCTGTGGCTGTGGCATCTAAGAAGCCCCTTATGCAGAGCCGTTTCCGGCTATCAAATATGTTTGAGAAATCCTTGTGCCATCGCTCCTCACCTGTTGGCTCCTCACCTATTGGTGATCCTTCCGAGGGCACAAGAAACAGTGCAATGGGGCGAGAGCCCGCCATCACTGACCCAAATCGTATTATAGAACAGAGAAACTACTATGTTGAGGGTTGCCCCAAATCGCAGAACAGAGAAAGAAATTTGCTAATGGCGCCGCCAGATCGTCACCAAAGAGGGGATCCCAAAATTTACCTAAAGAAACCTCCGTGATAATCTTAAGTAATCAGGGGGTGATGAAGGTTACGCAATAGCCAAACACGACCTTGTATTATTTTAGCATTTATTTGTAGATGTAATTAAAGCCAGGACCTTTTTTTGTTCCACAGAGCTCGATACTAGATTCTGACACTGGATCATGGATTAGGCGATTTCTGGAGTTTTGGTGCAATGTTGGGAGTTTGGAACGATTTCCAATATATTTATGGAGTTTCAAAACAGTTTTGAGCATTTTTTAGAATCTCTGGAAGTCGGAATGTACCTCTTAAGGTAACCTCCCCTGCAATGGTGAATTTACTAGTAAAATCACTGTACAGGCCACTTGAATGCATAAGATATCCAAATTTCTGCACCTACATGTTCTTGAGCACCTGTTGCAACTTATTCTATGCTAAAAACTATGAATCAAACTAATTTGGAATACTTACATATCATCAAACAGATGGGGGTCGAGGTAAGCTCTTGGTGATATAAATCAGCACAGTGGTGATACCAATCACCACAATGGTGATACCTGCATGGTGAGCCTGAAATGCACTATGGTGAAGAGGATATCCTTCTAATGGTGATGAACCCACCTGCAATTGTGAGGCAACTATCCCTGAATGGTGGTGTCTTTAGGCCCTAATAGATCTGCAAAATTCCAACATTATGTTTAACTATTTGTGAGGAATTGAACCTCTATTGGCACAAACAATTTGCCAATAACCACTCAAATAACCTGCAAAACAAAAAACAGAATTAGAGAATGAAAATTTTAACTTGATTCAATCATGTAACAGAAATTTATTGGGTTTAGAATCATACCAGTTAGAGGGGTTTCAACCATGAACAATCAAACATATGACTATACAGATGAAACCCCCCACTTTGAGTCAAAGAAACATGCACCTAAAGAGAACTTGCACTTGAAAACCATCTATAAATACATCTGAATGATAGAACAAGACAATTAGCTTCATTAAATTCTAAAATGAAACCACAAAATCAATTTTAAGAACTTACAATTCAATGATTGTTTTTTTTGCTTCACGTGACAATGCCAACAAGATAACATTTGGCTCTTTTGCATATAATTCATCAAGGTTCTTCATTTTTTCTGGTTGAGAGTCTGTTGTGCTCTCACTCTCCACCCTGGACCTCTTGTTTCTGCAGTGGTCATCCCAACTACATTCATGTGTATCTTCCAAGCTGCAGCCAATTGCCTCCTCAGCATCCTCAAAGTCAACTGTTTCTTGACTGTCTTAAAATATTTGTTTGGGGGATTCAACACAAGGTTCACAAGGCAAACAGACTTCCAATTGCATATGCAGATCATCATGGTTAGGCCCAATCATTGGCGCTACTGTCCCTGCAGCCTCAATCAACTCAATCACATCTTCCTCATCTTCTTGCTGCTTCTCATATTCCATCATTCTGGCAGTCCTCTTCCTTTGCCTCCTTGGGTGGTTCCTGGTTTGGCCATTATCCCTTTCTTCCCTCTCTTCCCTCTGCTCTATAGCTGCAAGCTTCTTAGCCTCCCTAACTCTCTTTGCCTCATCCTTTCTTTTCTTCTCTCTCTCCTTTGCTTCCCTTCTTTCCTCCTGTATTTTTTTCTTTTCAATTTGTTGTTGTTCCTTAAGTCTTTCTGCTTCTTCATATTTTCTTTCAAACTCTAATCTAGCATTCAAAATTTCTTCAAGACTAATGTAGAGCTTATCTTTCAAAGTTTCTGGCATTCTAGGCCTCCTTTTCTTTTTCTGTTATCTAGGATCTACTGCTGTTGCAGCAAGTGAAGGCTGCCCTACTGTAAGAGCTGGCTGCTCTTCAACGTGAGGAGGTACTGAAGTGACTACTGCAGCAGCTGAAGGCTGACATAATGTAGGCTGACCTGCTACAGATGCTACTAGAATGGACCCCTTGTGTTGTACATCTATTATACATACATTAGAAGCTGCATTTGCTAGTGCATCCAATAAATGAACACCCTCATTAACTGTTGGACCCCTTCTGGAAGCATTTCTCTCTGTTTCCAATCTATCTGCAACTGCATCAGCCACCACTGCAGAGTTATTAGAAGGCCAAATGCCTGTCTTCTTGAATCCAGCACAAATATTGGCTGGAGTAATGCCATTTTTCAGCGATTTATAAACTATAGTTGGCCTCTATAAGATATTTATCATGCATAAATTTAGCTCTACTATTCCTGAAACTCATCTTGAATGGTCTGAAGCAGGCCACGTCCAGTGGTTGAAGTTTGTGTGACGTATGGGGAGGAAGCTGCAGAATATGAAGGCAATTGATTTGGCCTTCAAAATTGTAGCTGTAGTCACATGACTACCATGACCGTCACATACAAGCAAATGTGGCCTTTCTAAACTTACTCCACCAGGAACATTTTTGGCAAAATGATCTATCCAAGCTTCAAACAATTGATCAGTTAACCAAGCCTTTTTCTGGAAGGACATAACACGTCATCTTCACAACCTGCAATTAAATTTGTGTCTCTCATTCTTTTACCTTTAAAAACATAGAGGTTAGGAATCCTAAAGCCAGCTGCATTTACACACACAAGGACGGTCATTCATCCACGATTTTTGGGCACATTTTCAGTGACATTTTGTGCTTCCTTTCTAGCAATCACTCTCATCCATGTTTTGCATCCAGCTTGCATGCCAGTCTTGTCACAATTCCATATTCTACATGCCTCTAAATTTAGCTTATCCAAAACTTCCCTCAAAGTTGAATAAAAATTATTCAAGTTTGATGTGCTCATTGCCTTCACTCTAAACATTTCAATGCATTGTGCAGACCTGAGAGTGATCTCTGGATGCCTTCTACTAAAGTGTTGCCATCACTTAGGCCCAGACAATCCATCCTTGAAGCAGGTAAGTCTTCCAACAGTCATGGAGGCTACTCTATGTTTAACTATTTCATAAGTGACAGGCCTTCCCTCATCAGCTATCTGCAAACACCATTGAATAAGAATTTCTTCTTCTTCTATTGTTAAACCCTTAGGTGTGCTACCGAACTTTTCCTTTGAGATGCCATATAAATGGTTTCTCAAAGTAGTCTGTGGGATTCCAAAATGCAATGCAGCCTTCTGAATAGAAAAGGTGCCATTATCAATTGCATCTAAGGCAGACTCTAGCTATTCTACAGTCCAAGAACCTCTTGCCAGCTCCTCTTACAAACTTCTTTTGGGCAATTTGGGAATTTTGGCCAATAATTCGAGGCCAAACTTGTCCTCTTTTTCTTAGAAACAGGTGGGAAAGCTTGTTCAATGACCACATCCCCAGCTGTGGTATCTGGAGGGAATGCATAATTTCTACTATTTCTAAGGCTCATGGCATTTAGGGATAATATGACTATAGGCCCTAAATCAAGAAGAATAAAAGAAAGCAAGGAGCAAAAGAATACCTGTAGAACATCAAGGAATCTTGAAGAAAGGAGAAAGCCCTACTCAGATAAGAGGAAGCAGGCCATATGCATTCAGTCTCGACCTTGCAGCCTATTTATACCTTCCTGCATGTACAAGATTAGAGGTTAAATTAGATAAAGGAAAATTGAAAAAGAGTTTGGTTAATTCCCTCCAAAATTGAAGGATAGAGCAGATCTAAGGGCTTACCTTAACTCAAGACTGATCAAGGGTTCTGTTTAAGCCAAATCATCGATCCAAGATAATACTAAACTGCCTCTAATTTGAGAGAATCAGGTTTGTTAGAAGTGAATCACCATTCTGGCACTATGCATGCACCATTGGAGTCCAAAAATAGAATGGTAGACATCTAGCATGCTTCATTGGCATCCCCTACAAGTGTGCCTTAAAGCATGGTGAGCGCCAACGGATTTTGGGCGGGCTCCAACATCTTCAGACAGAGCACCATCGACCTCTTCCGACATCGCCATAGCCAAAAAACCCTAAACCTGTTTGACCTTTTTGTTCGCCGTTGATGAGCTGACGTGGACTGCGCAGTGGCATTTTGCACTAGTGTCAGGGAGGTTATCTTAACATCATAATTGGAGCAAGAATGTACCACTGGAAAGCAAATTAGCTTTTAAACTTAAGCATGCAAAGGGGAAATTATTTATTTGCGGGATGTTCAGAATATGTTCCAATGGAGTTTTAAGTCCTTGAACTTTACCACAGATTCAAATTTGAACTGCATATTCCTTCAGGCTATGTTCATGCCAAAAATGGCAAGGTATGTTCTATCAATCATACCAGAATCATGCTTGTCTGAAGTTTCCTTTCCTATACAGATGGAATATGAGGAGCCCCTTCCCTTAGACATACCTCAAATCCTGCGGCAGCTGCAAAAATTACATCAATTTGATCCTAGCAGATACGCAGTGGGTTTTTCTTTTTGAAGCAACAAGATAGATCTTGCATCAAGAACTATGGTTCCTTAGAAGAGAGTTTAGCAGCAACTTTTTGAAGCTGGATCGGGTTGTAGTGTGTTACAAATTTGAATGCCATTTGACTTGGTAATGGCCGGATTAGCTTGAGGATTTGCATTATCCCAAGGTTTTAAGCTTGGGAATCGCTAGGACTGTCGGGCGGATTTGATCCTTGAACGATTATTAAAGCTGAAGAGCTTCATGATCCATCCGGAATTGTTTGGGTTGTTTATATGAGATTTGTGATTCTACCTCAGAACTCACTACTGATAAAAATGATCCAGCAAGGATTAAAAGAAAAACAAGTTGCTAACGCAATAGGGGGTTGCCCTCTAAACCCAAGTGAAATTCTAGGCCTAATCTTAGGTGTTCACACTTGAGAAATTTGTAGTTGCAATGCTACAAATTAGTCTGGAGCATTGCTTCGAAGGTGTGGAAAGAAATCCAATTCCCTTAACTTCCAAACTGGAAGTAGTGCATAAGGGGAAAGGGCAAAAGCACAGATTAAAAGCAAAGTAATCAATTGCACATTTTTTGTTGTCGAAAATCTGGCACATCAAGCAGAGAGAGGCTGCTCCAAGGGAACCCCTGGAGTTAGCCCATCAAAATGAATCACAAGAGAAGGGATGGAAAAACAATTTGTGACAAGCCAGGAGCAATAAAGAAATAGGAAAACCCAAAAAAGCAAAATGAATCTGACAGGAGTTGATCGGCCAAGGCAACCCCATGGTAAGGCCAGCTATGCTAAATCCAACCGAGACAAAGACAAAAACAAGACAGAAGGAAATACAGGGGCGTGATATGAAGCTAACATAATTCATAGCTTTCAATAATACCTACAAGGTCTTTCAAGCCACAGTTTTCTCGCATCCTTTCTCTCATCATGAATTCGATTCATGCAAGCTGCTAGTTCCGTCGGATATCCCTTCAACCCCAATTAGGCAACAAACATTGAATTTAGCATCTTTTTTTTTTCTGTACTATCTGACCCTTCAATTTGGCATATACTCCTCTCATTCCTTTCAAGTATTCCATCTAAGCCATTAATTCCATATATTTGCAGAATAGTCCATGAACTACACAATGTGGCCTAAGGTATGCCCTTTGGGCAACCCAAAATTTGATTATTTATTGTTTGGTTGTGCTATGGGATGTTGCCAATTTTATTTTTTTTTTTTTATTGTTCTAAATTTTAAGTAACAGATTTTATGGGGCGATTCCACGTACATAAAACATAAATAAATCCACGTAGGACACATTAAACAATCAAGAAATAAATCCACGTATGACACATTAAACAATCAAGAAAAAAAAGCAGAACAAAAAACAAAATAGAGATCCACGTGGCAATATCTGAGCAAGGGACAATTATACTATTTTTTAGGGCTAGCCAATATTGGTTGTTCTTTAAAAAAAGGTCCTGGCAATGCCACATGGGTATTTTCAATTAACTTCCATTCAAGTGGAATACATCGCAATGATGACTTTCTGACATGGCAAAATTATATCGGGCTTTTGATTAAAACTTAACGTTTTAAAGTCATAGTTGAATCTCACCCTAATTGTCTACAAAACTAAGGCTAATGATACATCAATCACTTAATTGAGCTTTTATGTATATTTGGCTTAAGCCCATAAAGTAAAACACCAACATTGACAAAATAGTTAGGCGATAAAAGATTACTATCAATCCACTAATGATGAGGCACAACCAGGCTAAATGAGACAACAGAAATTGTACATATGGACAATACCAAGCGCTAATAAAGAGTGCAACTATCGTAGGTGCACATTGTCTTTCATAGACCTTATGGTCTCCCTAGATTTGAGATTAACCATTAAATTCCATTAACATTGATGTTGCACAATTTAGTGTCTAGTCATTTATACTTATAAGGTGCTTCCAATGTGTACATTGTCCACCATATGCACAAATGTAAGATATCCAGGCATGCCATCCATTACATACATGTAATATATAAAGATACTTTAAAAGCAAACAACAAACAATAACTAGTGTAGAGTTCGTGTATGTTTATGGTATTTAGAGGAAACAATACTAAATATACCCATCAACTACATGCCTTCGGACACTTACATATGCAAGCTTTGAACTAGTTTAGATAACTAGCTAGCAACGTTTTATCTAACAATTCCTACAAGTTGTTAATTTCATAATGCTAACTAGACTTGACAATCTAAGGTTTAGATAATGTCGATGGACACAGGTGAATGTCATCAGGTTGCACGTGTTGTCTAAAATATTGCAAATACTTACAATTTGTCTATGGTTATTTTAGTCAATATGATGTTGCCAACCAACATATCAAATATGTTGTTATGTTGAATGGAGGGCTTGCAAATACAATCACAATATCAAGATACATTTTGTTGATATATCTAACGAGGAGAGCCTATAGTTATCCACAACACCAATAGTGGTGATAAAGGACAATATTAATCAACCTAGATAGCAATGGGACAACCAATAATTTGTTAGTCCAATAGAATATGCATATTTGTTTGGTCCAATAGAGCATAGTTGAGCAAAGAGTCAATGGAAGTTGTTAATCCACTAGTATGATTCTTATCAACTAGCTTGGTCGATAAAAGATAGCTACAACCTACTTAGAAGCAATGAGACAACACAAAGTTGTTAATTTACCAAATGCCAAACATGATTATTGTTGCCAGATTGCTGCAATAGAGAAAATATGACCAGATAGGACGAAAGGAATGGTACATTCAATGATCCATTATGCTTAAAGTTTGGTTGAGATATCTAAGTCTAGTATGTTGTTGGACTTTATTGTTAACAACCCATTGAGAGGAACTAAAGTTTCTAGTCATGCATCCCCATCCTACCTAAGCTCCACGTAACTAGAATAAAATGGTTTATAAGTTTTGCATCTAGATTATGAGCTAGCATATCTCAAAATGTTCTTCAACCTTCTTGTGGTAGTTCTTCTATGCAACCAACTTATAAGCCTATGCTGATTCTACTTTCTACAGATGGATTTGGATTTGGATATCAAGGGAAGGTTCCAATCCGAACACCAATTGACTGAAGCTACAAAGCATAGAGGCACTTCCAGGTTTAATCCCAGTCTTTCCAACTATAACCTTACCAAACCACCAGCCCATCTCCACTGGACTTTATCCAACATGATGCGGAATAGTTGCCAACTCATTCAGAGATCCAGAGGGCAAAGTCTTCAAGGGCAACTTGACCCCAAACAGTGGCTTGGAGAGCCTATCTGGAGCTACCAAGACTGGTCTCAGGGCTGCTACAATTTATTGGCATGGATCTCACGTACAGAGAAATGGTTGGACCTGTCCTTCTCTATTATGCCCTGCTTTTAATTGCTCTGTTAGTTCTGAAGAAAGGGTAGACTATGCTACTTGCTGATTTTCCTCTCTCAGAAAAGCCTGATTTTGTTGTCCTTCATTTCTAAGATCCTGATAAAGCAGGCCACCAAACTGGCCCCTATGACACTCCAACCTTTGACGTTGTTGCTCAAGTTGATCGCACCATTAGACACCTTTAGATGGCCTTGAAGCCAGAAATTTGACGAGTTTAACCACTGTAGTCCTTGTTAGTTATCATGATATGGCAAGTACTTATGAAAGATAAAAACATTTAACTGGAAGATCTGGCTCCTTAAATCAATATCACTTCAGATTGGATCAATTACAAGGGCACTCATCTAACAATCAGACCCCCTCCAGTGCTCAACATGAAAAATGTATGCAACAGTATTAGACAAGCATTGGCCAGTGGATAAGTCCAAAACTATTGCTTTCTCAAGGTTTATTTGAAGGAAGAACTTCCTCAAAGACTGTATTATTTTGAGAGTGATAGAATTGCTCCTATTGTTGGATTGGCAACACAAGGTTACAAGGTAGAGCTGAATAGGAGCACTGCCAAGGCTCTCTACGGCGTCCATGGTTATGATAATGCATATTTTTCAATGCGTGGTATTTTTGTTGCTAGCGGGCCTCGATTCAGAAAAAATATCCAAGTGCCTTCATTCATGAATGTCGAGATTTACAACATGTTGGCGTCAATTCTTGGTATCCAAGGTGCTCCCAACAACGGGACCAAAGGATTTGCAGAACTTATGCTGCTCTAATGTTTGTCTCAAAAGAGTAATAAAGAATAATATTTACACTCCATCTTCAGCAATTGAAAAATCAATGCCCTCGTCCCAGCTCCCCAACATACCAGATACGTTAGGTTGGTACTATAGTAGAGATAAACCATTTGCCATCAAAGCTCAGATAGAAGTGCATGTCAGCACATGTCAGCCCTTATAGTTTATGTTCATGATGCAACATAACCTTGTCACATAGAATCATGTTCAAGAGATTGAAATAAATGGTATAAAGAAGCTAGTTTAATATGGAAGAAAGAACTTAGAATCTTATATTAAAGGAGCATACATCTGGAGCACAACTTGCATTCCAGCAGAAAACCCCTCTATTTAATAGATGCGCTTTCTCCATCTTCCAAACAGGTAAGTCACAATTTCGACTTTTGCATCTCATGCCAAATGCAGAGTACCGTATCATAAGCATCTTCAACAGCATAGGGATCATTTGATGTTCCAGCTTTGCATGCTCCCAATATAGAATCTACAGGTTGCTTTTGTACATCCGTCAGGCAAGGGGTCCTATGCTTGAAACCTTGCAGCCTTGAATGAATAGTTTGACCTGCCCGTGCTGCGCTCACCACAATTGATTCTGAAATTCCTGCCAAGAGAGCCACCTGAAAACCATAGCTTTGAGGAGAGGGGCCAGGTCTTAACTTGTAAAGGAAAACCAGCTCTTTCTTTTCCCTGCTATCAACACCAGCAGCCTCATCCTTATTCAAACCATTTCCGCATGAAGGAGAACAGTTGGATGCAAATGAGCATGCCATGTGTTGAAGACTCACAGCAGGATTACTATTGAATTCTTCGGTAAGAGGATGATAGTGTGTAGCAAATAACATTCTGCAGCGAATGGCTTCCACTAGATGTTGAAAAACCTGCATGATTTAATAATTAGAACCAATTAAGTTTCTTAACTTGCATTTAATTTCAAAAATAAGATGGATTGGCAAACTTAAATACTAAAAAGAGAAGTATAGTATACATCAAAAGATATTATCCTTTTTTTTTTTAATTCTATGAACAGAACCCTTCTGATCATGCAGGCAATGTAAACGCAATCACATAAATGACCAACACAGCTTGAGCGGATTCATGCAACAAAGATTTTCTGCTTAATCTGAACGTCTACCACTAAAAATCATTGTTTCTCTTGGATGTAGCAAGTTCTTAGAAGTTCTTCAATACAACACATTATTATCTATCTACCTATCTCATACATACCGCATAAGCAATGGCATAGCCATCAAAAGTTGATGTTCCTCTTCCAAGTTCATCCAGCACCACAAGGGAGTTGCACGTAGCATACTGTAATATTG
This sequence comes from Isoetes taiwanensis, assembly GCA_021234155.1. Classification (NCBI taxonomy): domain Eukaryota; kingdom Viridiplantae; phylum Streptophyta; class Lycopodiopsida; order Isoetales; family Isoetaceae; genus Isoetes; species Isoetes taiwanensis. The sequence continues at coordinate 21,076,356 of JAJEKV010000008.1, read as the reverse complement.
AGGATGCTTCGCTACACTCCACCATGAATGTACCTGCCATTATCCATCATTAATACCTGGCTGCATGCAATATATGATTTGCTCAAACTTACTTTCACCAGACATAATGCGGTCACTAGCTCCAATACGTGTGAAAATAATATCAACTGGTGTCAATGTACATGAGGTAGCAGGTACATAACAACCAAGCTGCTCAGAGGATTACTTCATTAGCTCTAATGAAGACCATAATAACAGCACCAACGTAAAAAACCAGAGCTAGACCTGTGCCATGATAACAGCTATGCATGTTGCACGAAGTAAAGTAGACTTCCCTCCCATATTTGGTCCTGTGAGAAGCATCGCACGAGCTGGCAAGGACAGGGTTCCAAGGTTAACATCATTTGGAACAAGTGTACCTCCAGCAGCCCCAACTGCAAAAGGATGCCATAGCCCCTCAATTTGAAGAATTGGCCCCACATTATTGAAGCCCAGATTTCTGCTTGCAATAAATTGTGGACGACAACTTGGACCATTTGCAGTGCTTGCTGCAAAAGCTAAGAATATATCTAAGTAAGAGAGAGCATCAACAATAGCCATCCAATGTGTACTATATTGGTTGAAGAACGATATGCAGGAGCTCAATACGGTGGTTCCTGTAACATCTTCGTCATCTTCTTTAAACTGCAGAACAGATGCAAATCATCTTAATCATTCCATTTAATGTTCCAAACGAGATGCAGTTGTGTAATAACAAGATAGTTCTTGCCCAAACAAAAAGAGTCATGATGGCAATGCTATAAACAATGTAGAAGACTCCTAGGAGTTTTCTCCCTCAATAGTGAAAGCAAAATATACGAGTGAAGGAAGATTTCAAGATGTTGGGTTGTCCAACCCTGAGTTGTAACATCCCGAATAATAAGTCCTACCTGTAATGCCCGTAGGAGCTGATTATTTGTATCCACATGGGATTGTATCTCAGACAGACAGTCCATGGCTTCAGCCATATTTGCTAATCTGGAAGCTGTTTGTAAAAGATAAGATTTTGGTTCCCCGTCATGTAATTGTATAAGAACTTCATTCGCTTTTTGCATATTATTCACAGCTTCACATAAGGTTTTTAACTGCATCACCAATGGAGCAACATTAAATTACCAGTATCACTAGATTATTCATGCTATATAGAAACATTCTCACTCTTCTCTGAAACATCTTTTTGAAGCAGCAGGCAGAATATGCACAGTGGTACAGCTTCAAAAAATGCATAAGCGGGCTAAAACACGTTCTATATCTATAATCCTTTTCATATGTACTCGGATTGTACAGCTTAGTTCTGGAGACTCTAGCAGTTCATCCACCGCGTCCAGTCTATTGTTGATTTCTCGGATGTCCCTAAGTGGATGGCAAAATCCATTTTGCGAGGGAGCGTTTCCCAAAGGGTGTGATACAGCTATCAAGATAGGCAAGCAGAGTGCCTATGAAGTTACCAAAGCAATAATTAGATAACCTTGTCACGATTCTCAATTACAATCAAAATTTATTTGCAAGTGCACACCAGGCATGTGAAAACCATACAACAGCTTGAACGTTAGGACTGAAAGCCAAGAGATCCACGACCCATATAAAACGTTTTAATACGGTTGACAAACTCATCTGCAACGACTACACTCTGACCAGGCTCTTTGAAATGGATCCTGTTGTTGCTTGGTGTTAACCTAGTCCGTTTTGAAATAGTATATCGTATGAACTTGAATATGTTGCAGGATTAGCAAGGTTCAGATTCATGTAGGCATTATCACCCATATCAATGGCCTGCACAAGCAAGTATTGTGCATGGTGCAGCAAAAAATAGGGAAAATGGTAGCTGCCAAAACTACACTTGAGTTCCTACAACTTGCACATTCCCGTAATAGCAATCTATAAATCAAATGAAATCCTCAACGAAGTCCTTTAGTAGGAATTTCAGTTAAAATCAGTCCAAACTACTGGATATTATTAGTCCTATTTACATTAAGGATATATTGACAAGTAAGACAGGCTTGTTCCCTTGACCGATGTGAGAATCAAGTGCCTTATTGCCTGCACATTGACAAGCCAGATTAACTATGCTTAAATTAGGTTGGCAGGATAAGGGAACTTCAATAAAGTGGACTCTACCATAATGTTTAAAGCTAACCTTCACAGGGAAATGTAGAACACACAACCTGTCTTTTTTCCATCTGAGGAGTTTTGAAGCAACTCGAGATTTGCTATTGTTGGGCCATCAAGTCTAAGTGAACCTTGAAAGACTTCATATGGACAAAGTATGCTACTTGACAGCTCCCCCTCCGCCTTCACAATGTAGTACAGTATGTACAATATTAGATTAACCACCCAGTTAAACTTGAGCTGGTAAAAGCGGTAACCTTAATTCGACGAGATGATGAGATACAAGTGCACCAAAGCGCAGTTGCAGCAAGATGCTTATCCACAAGTGAACGAAAAGCATCGGGCCAAATAATGTCTTTAGAGCTCCAGTTATCATATTTTGTAAAATCAGCTTGGAAAAACCCACTTGAATGAAGCAGTTTAAGTGCAGTGCAAGGTTCAGTAAACTCAGATTCTGGCTGAAGAGGAGTGAGCATTATGGGCAAGAGACCTGTGTAGAATATGATCAATGCCAAGAAAAGCATTTCCTCATTTTCAAAAATATCTATCACAATGTAATTGACCTGGTTGCAAAATGCCTTGAAGTGTTCTCCGAGTTTCTTTTGACATTCCTGCAAAATAGCATAGTGCACATATCTATTGTGAAAACTATGAGGTTACAGGCAAGGGAGAGAGGGAGAGAGTTTACCTCCAAGTTCATACAATACTTCCTGCGGAGAAACCTGCAGGTATCCAAGCATAAGAAACTTGACACAAAATAGAGTTATAGCTCTCTAGTTTGCGAGGATGAACATCCCCTACCTGCATGAGCAGAGCTTTCAAAGAAGTGCGAGAACGGTCATCATGTAAGGTACCTATGAAAAATCTGCCAGCGGCAGCATCGACAAAAGCAAAACCATATGCACAGACTACCTTCCCATCTGTATCTGAACATATTGCCACCTGCCATTCAGATTCCAATAAACTCAACAAGCTATTATTCAATGACCAATTAAACACAAGCTCAAAAACAACAGTTGCATTAACACTACTTTTTTAGTACCTCTTTCACAGCTAAAAGGTGAACTGCTTCTGGTCTTATAATCCCATCAGTCAATGTAGATGGAGTTTGAACTTGCACAAGTCTCCGTTCAACCATCTGGACATCAGGGTGTACATACAGCAGTCAAATTAATTTTTGGGGTATAACGGAATTTGAAAGGCAAATACCATCCTACGGTACCACCACCTACAGGTGTGTTTAAATTTTCCTTAGAGATTATATAAGGAGGATATTGTTAAACAATTCACACTTTGCAATGTTTTTCTCAATGGGAAGCTAAACCTGCTATGAAATACATTGTAGTAAGTTTACATCCCTAAAGTTTTCATAAGCTGTAACATGGCAAATATTTATTTTCTTGTCATTATTTAATGACATTTAAACACAAGTTCATATGGGTCCTATGAATACATGTCAAGTCCCATAAGTAACTTTCTTACTCTACCCTTGATTAGACTGAAGAAGCAAGTCTAGCTGGAGTTAATTAGAACATACTGCACCAGATCCACGTTTAGCCCTTGCATGCTCTGCTGTTTCGATTTGTTCCACCCTTCCAACCTTGTATCTGTACAGGCTTATTAGCTTAAATAACACAAATGCATGTCAACACTAAAGGAAGAAGCTCACCCCCGTGCTACTAGTTTCTGCACTGCATCATCAATGCCACTCTCTGGTACTCCGACCTGTTTCAATTATAACACATTAAATTTACATTGGAAAGCTCTTTTAGAAATCAAGTAACCACCTAGTACATGATGTGATGCAAGTCTTCAGAACACATTTTTACAAGCTCTACAGGATTGATGAACTTATGCTTCCTGCATGAAGCTCAATCAAAATAATATGCTGTTTTCTAAAGCCTGAGTTTAAACTGTAAGGAGAGGCGTGTTGTGAAGTAGCAAGAATATATGATCACGGCAGGACTTCATTAAGCTAAACATAAGCCTAATACAAGTCATTTATCCCTAGAAGACCGATCCTTACAACTTTACGAACCTGTCTGCATTTTCCAACTCCACTTATGGTCATCTTCCAATCAAGTTCCTTGTGCCCAATCTCTGCATCTAACTCATAAAGTTCATAGAACTTTCCCTGCATTACATGATAATGATATAAAGACTTTCACGAGAATTTTAATAGCATATACTAGTGTCAAAGAATGATATAACTCGCCACTTTGAAAAACACTATCGTGTCCATATAATGTTGCTTGATGTCCCAATACTGCTTTTGAGAAGCAGAAAATTTCTTGAATATGTCAGGTGGAATATCAATGGTCCTGTTGTCATACAGAGGATCACCAGGCTTTCGCTTCATTCTATCGCGGATTTTGGATGGCTGAAGCCACTCGAATTTAGACTGTGCATTTGCCCAGGAACCTTTCTGCAAATAATCTTGATCTATTCCAAGAAATTCCAACAGTTTCCTTCGTTTGTTGGGGTCACTATTTGGCTGGTACGTATCTTCTTGGATTCTTTTAATGCCTGGAACTAGATGACGCACGGCAGAATCTTGCACACTCTTAACACCAGAAAGCGAACTTCCTTCTGCAGACTCCTCGTAATCCAGGTGTCTCTTTAAACTTTGGCCAAACAAAGGATCCTCGCCGGAATCAAGCCTTCAAGTTGCATTTAAAACATTCCATTTTATTTCAAAATATGTTACACTAAACAATAGACACTTCTATGTTTACTAACCTCGTTTCATCCAGCTTTTCTCCGGGGAAAAAGTCATTCCGTCCACACTTTGCAGCAAACTTAAAATTTTCCTCCGTTGATAAAATGTCATCCCGAACAACTGTAGGTTGTTTCACAGCAGACAAAGATTGCATGACAGAAACAGGGCTCTGAAAGTCCGGCAAAAATGGACATTGTACATTATCTTTTGCAGCTCTTTTTCTTTCCAGGTACTCATCCAATGCGCATGAATCTTCCTCTTTCGTAGCATTTCTTGGCATCCGGCCAAGACGTTTCTGCATCTGAGCATACGATTCAGGCGTAGGATCAATGGTATTACCTGCATTTTTAGCAGATTTTCCTTTGGAATAGAATGAAAAGAGAGATTGTTGCCTTGTGGCACTCATGCTATATTGCGTCCAAAGCTTCTCAGATTCTAGATCAGAAGCTGTGCAATTTATTGCAAAACAGCAGAATTTGGCGCCATAGGGCCCTTTTCAAGTCAATTGAAAAATAGGATGGAATTTTGTTAGGCATATGTCTAACTACAACTACAACGTTGCCTTCAACTACAATATAGAAGTTGGGTCCGTTTTTTCCCGGGAGCGGGTCACCTGGAAACCGGAACCTCCATTCCCCTATACAAAATGGAAATAGGGTCGTCATTATTCTCTGGCGACCACTCTTTATGGCGACTGCGTGGGCGCCCAATAATACGGAATGGAAGTAGGGTTTCGCGATTCAGCGTGGCCGTGGCGCAAGTTCCTCTTTTTAGGGTTAGGTGGAGCTCCTTTTGCCGCCGAGATCCTTCATGCATTTCTTCAGCCGCGAGATCCTTCATCACGGCTTCTTCATACTGCTTTTGGAGTCACGGGGTTCGAAGTCGCGAGCTTCTTCAAGCTTTTTCAAGCTTTTTCGTTTTGCAATGGCATGTGCAGAAGTTCTAAGAAGACAGGATAGAAGATCTGCAACAAAAATCTCTGTAAATCCTTTTCTTTTTGCAAATCTCTCTCTTTTTTCCTTCTTCGAGTTGCACCAGCTCTGTAAATCTTTCCTCCCCTATTTCCATTTTGTAGGGGAATGGAGGTTGGTCCTCCATTCCGGTTTTTATGTGACCCGCTCCGGCCCGCGGTCAAGGGACCCCACTTACAAAATCCGGGAATGGAGTCCCAACCTCCATTCCCCTATACAATGTTGCCTTCCGTTATGACGGAATTTGTTTTGGAGCTATACAAGAAATTTATCGCACTAACAAGTCATAAGGCAAGTCTCAAAATAAAGTCCAAAGGCACGTGTGCCATTCAGTGAGCGACAAACTCTATGCTTAACAAGGTATATTTCCTACATAATTTAAGCTAGCAGGAAGCATTATAAACCTAGTTCTTGAAAAATGTGAAGAATCACATGGTTTTTGATCGAGAAACTTCTTGAGAAATTTTTTCTATCTCCCTAGAATTTGTCACTCACTGGTGCCATTCCGCAAATTAGTTTGTGTTTGTCCCAATTTATTCTATCAAGTTATGTGCCTCCAATCCGTGAATGAGCTTGTGTTTTCCAATTTATTCAATCAAGTTATGTGCCTCTCTGTTCCAGTTTATTCTAATATACATTTGGTTGCATGATTCCCTTACGAAATCCGTAATGGAAAGGTTTTGCTTCATGCATTTGCCATGGTTTCGTAGATGACCCATTAGATGGAGCATCTATTGTCCATAAATAGAAGGTTCAATCCCCTAACTCATTGAATGAAGCATTTGTAGATAACCCAGTGGATGGAGCATCTATGGTCTGTAAATAAGGTTCGATCCCCTAGCTCATTGTATGAAGCATCGGGGTGGTATGATGATGCTCCGTATGATGATGCTACATTCTTGCCCCCTACTGCCATATATATTTGATCAAATTGGTCACATTGTCCCTAGTGCTTAAGTAGTGGGTTAGGTTAGGGTGGAAATCGTGCTTATGTTATTGCCTTTGAGCTTGGACATTAAATAAAATAGTCTACCAAGGCATATATAATTGAGATAGGGAAGATGTATTATTAGATTCCTTCAGAACCCTTGGGTGGAGAAAAAATAGCAAGAAAAAAAAGCACCAAACATAATTCTCCATGCTGCCAGTGGAGCATTAGCCATCGCTCCTTTGGCGCCAATACAAAACTTTAGCTATCAGCTATGGCGCTTACTTTTCCCTTCATTGGTATCTGAAAGAGCTCCACATTCCATATGTCGTTGTGCCATTAAAGATTTGCAGACCTTATATAATATCACAAGAAGAAGAGGAAGAAGCGGAAGTATGAGAAGAGGGTTTTGAAGCTCGGATTCTAGGCTTCAACGCAGGGTCACAAGTGAATCCACAAGAAGTCAGAGCTCAGAAAGGCTCAAAAAGAAGGTGTTGATCCATCGTATATAAGGAAAAGTATAGGTAAAGATGTGATTTTGCCTTTGATGCCTCTAAAAGATCTTGTATCGGGATGCTTAGTTGTAAAATTAGATTTCAACCCTTATACAGATGAATGGTAAATCTGATGTGATTCTACTAGAGCTTTCTTAGTAACCTGAAGGGATTATTCTTTGCATCCAAATTTACCCTATGTTCGCTTCTGTTTTCTGTTTGTCAAGTTCGAGAAGGAAAGAAAGAGCATTTGGCCCCAAAACTGAGTATGCTATTTGGAGAAGAAGATAGCATGTATCTTTTAGTGGTAGCATTGTGCTTTTAATCTAGCTGTAACACACTAGTTCTATAATAAATATGTCTCGAGTTTGAGATCGTCTAGAGCTGCATTATGTATAGTGTTGTCCCATTTTCCTGCATGGTCTTCGTGGATGTGGACAATAAAATAATACTAAATCATGAGATTAGTTGTTGATTGTGCTTGCATGGTCTTCTTTTACTCTATGTAATATGGATCATAAAATATATTATTGTGACGGCCATACGAATATTATACTCGTATATGCAAATATGGTCGTCACACAAATGCAAAAGGATAATTGCACAAGGCTAGGCTCAAACTCACAACCTTCTAATTGCAAGTCATACTCCTTTGCCAAGTGAACTGTCAATGCTTGTTGAAAATATCTCTTGCGTCTTCTTCATATGTCGACCTTTTTGTCAGAGGTTCTAGAATATCCTAAAACCTACATGCATGTGCGAAGCTTGACGAGATCTTGTCTATTGGAGTGGTGTGATCCGAACCGTTAGACTAGATATATATATATATATATAGGAGTGTCATTCTTGTCGAACCATTCCAGTTCAACGCCAGTCTTGAGCCTTCTAGTCATACTTGCCTTCGAGCCATTGTATTCTTAATTCCTGATTATATATCAGATTTCCACGTATTCCTTGCCTATTTTTCAAGTAATTTCCACGTATTTTCCTTGTTTTTGAGTAGGTTCGTGACAACTTGAACCAAAATTCCTTACCATTTCTTTCTTGCTCTTATTCTAAGCATTTCTTTGTCCATGTTTGGTGTTCCCTGTTTCTACGGAGGAGATTTCCTCCTTGTTACAACAAGTATAATAGCTTGTTCAAGTACATCAGCAATTACAACTAGACAATAAGGACCTGAAAGAATGAGTAGCATTGCATGAGTCAGCGAGAGGAGATCGTCAGAGCCTAAGACTAGCTTGATCGAGAAATTTCTGGCATTAGATCCAAGCTCCGAGAGTTTTTTGAATCATATTTCGATCGTTATTCGACTCCAACCTCTTAGGTATCTCACATATCGTGAACAGGTCGGACTAGTTGGCTTCTACTTTCTGGGCTAGTGCTTGCCCTTTTGTTGAAGAGGGGGCTTCCGAGTTGCAGGATTTTGCAGCGTTTACTGCTGAACTTTAGGCATATTTTGGAGACACTAGCTACTAAGCTTGGTAACCTCAGGCAAGGTTCTTTTTTTTTTTTTGAAGAACTGTGTCATCAATATATTAAAAGAATGGTAATGTTACAAAGCAAGTGAGGAGGAAGGAGAACTGCCCCAAAGAGACAGCGATACCTCGACACTCCACAACAAACTCACAGAAAAACTGCAACTCTAACGCTATACAAACCGACCATCACCATCTACAACACCCAAGAAGTCCCCACCAAATGGCAAACTTCCGCTCTACTAATCCGGGGACACAGAAAGCTTTGAAATAAGCTTTACCAGTCGAGGAAGGTGAACGCGGTACGCTGAATCCCCCTGAAAGATCCACAGCCGCCGCAAGCACCAAATCAGCTACACCAACCAAGCCCGCCGGATGCAAGGCTTGCTGCTGCAAATGGCCAAGCAGGATACACACATGATGCAGCAAGTGCTGGCTAGTCTACTCACAAAAGCAGCCCCTAACCCAGTCATAGATAGCACGTGAGGGCATAAAACCGAACAATGCTCCACGTCTCACGATGAAGGGTACAACAAGGTAGAGGACTCACCCGCCTAAAGCCCGACTCACAAGGGCAATCACCCGATACAACGGTGCACCACACCGCGAAGCACCCTAACTTTCGGTGGGGAAGAGCTCCATGTCCACGTCCAAACCGGCGCCATTGAGAACCCTGAAGTGCGAGACCACTTGCGAAGGGGCGTGTGTCATGAATAGCCAGCACCCGGTAACAAGACCGGGCATAAAAGCGGGGAAGACACAACATCCGGATGAACCTTCCAAACCTGCACCACCACATCATCACGAGGGACTATAGGTATGTGTGGCGGAATATTCCGCCACTTGTTCCCGAATAGCGACCCCCGCCCCCCTCGAAAAGCGAGCTTCGAAAGAACTCCCACGAAGCTAGGTGACCACCCCAATATCAATCCTCCAAGGTGAGCCTGACGGCTTCGCCTCCAGCGAACTGCGTTGAGCATGCACGATGGCGCCAAGGGCAAATCTTGCGCGGGGTAGAGGAACCCATAAGAAAGGAGAAGAGTGGTGATAAACCGAGGCATAATCTAGTTGGAAGAGCACACACACATGATCCCAAAGCCCGCAACACCCCCGTGGAGAAAAGGGGATGCATGTGGGAAAGGCGGAGACCATACAGCGATTGCCCAAGGCAACTCCACATGCACGACGACATCCCAAACGCCACACAATGGCGAAGAGGCTGCAACAACGCAAGCACGGGAGAAGATGCTCCATCTGCGGAATGCTCCAAACAAACTTGAGACCAACACCTTACTATGCAATTGCCAAATCCGAATGGCCAAGCCCCCATCCTCTCGGGGAGGAGACACTTCCACCAAGCCACTTTAACAACCGCCCCTTCATCATCCCCGCCCCACACAAAATTTCGAACAATCTTATCCAAAGCCTGTATCTTTCCCTCAGGAGCTAACATCACAGATGTTGTATACACATCTCAGGCAAGGTTCTTGTCCAGCTTCAGTTTATGCTTCTGCATTCTGTTAGATTATTATAAATACAGCCTTGGATGATGCGGCCCTCTGAGACCATTGTCAAAGAGGGCTCCGCGAGGATGTGAAGGACATGTTGCTGACCATGGAGGATCCCAGAACCTTAGATGAAGCTATAAAGTTTGTGATTCGTTGTGATAAGCATCGTTTTTAGCGTATCTTAGAGAAAATCAACATGTTTCTCTAATTCTGCAAGATCCAATGGTCACAACAGCCTTTGCACCACCCACATTGCATAAATCAGATGGTCGTTCCATATGCAACTTGATCATGTGGTCCGAGAACCCTTGTATGCGGTGGAGAAGTAGCGCCGAAGAGAGATTAACTTTTGCCTCTATTGTGATGGAGTTGCCCGTATTGCTCGTGGATATTTTGTTAAGCAAAAGCAGTCAAAAAACTCCAAGGGCCAGTCTGAATAGTAGGAGTCTTTTGATGGCTAGCCACCATTTCTCAGACTCCTCCCACAAGTAGTAAAAGGGTTTATTCCATCAGATAAGGTCAGTAGATTAGATGCATTGGCATAACTTGATAGTGGTGCAAATGCTTAATTTATAGATAGTGCATTTGCTACTATGCACGCCATCCCTAGAAGCAGGATCAGCATCCCAACTTTGTGGATGTGATTGATGGACATGAGCCTCGAGCCCAGTCATAGAATGTACTGCACCTCTTTGAGTTCTGTTCGAGGGATATTCTTGTAACATTTCATTCAATCCCATTTCTAATCCATATGTGCCCGTAGTCTTCGAGCTAGCACTTTAGATCATTTTGGTTTATTGGTCTTGGCCCTAGTCCCAGTGCATCTGCGGTTCTTGCCTCTGCACCAACTTCTACTCCAGTCCATAGAGTATTGTGGGTTCATGATTTCACACTTATTCATGTTCAAGTTCCTATGTTTGCTCTGTCCTGATCTGGTCCCTGTCTCTGCTTCAATTCATGTTCTAGATGAGGTCCCAGTTCCCGTTCATGTTCCAGTTCCTACTCCAGCTCTTGCTCTTGCCCCAGTTCCTGCTCATGCTCCAGTCCCTGCTTCAGCTCCAGGAACATCCTCGCAGTAACTACATCTCCAATTAGTGCAGTTTGTGTCATTTCACTTCTTATTAGAAATGAATAAAGGATTTCACATCTCTATAGAACTCCCAAATGCATGGTGTCTAGCTTTTGGGCTATTTTGGCATGCGAGACTAACTACTTTTACCAATCAATGTACTGCAGGGCATTACATGCAATCAAATATCATTGATGTGACATACAAGATTAACACATCAATGCATATCTTTCTAAAGAAATGCCAAGAAAAGAGTGTACGTTTTGAAAAACAGTTTGAACTTATCAGTTTCTAAGCATTAAAAATGTATTGAATACCAAGCTCAATGCCATCCTGTCTAAGCGTCCGAAATTTGTGAAAGATGTATTGTCACTTCCACTTCCAGGTAGACGTTGCTTTGTTCTCTTTTCTTCTTCATCAAACTCAATAATTATATCTTCAGTACTCTTCTCTAGCATTCTGGAACTCAAACATTTCTTGCAGGGGTATAGCCAGCATCTGCACTTGAAACCCACTAGAAGAAGAAAAAGTTAATGTACCTAAAAAGTTAGCCTTGCCACAACCCACAAAAGCAAGAAAATGGCACCTTGTGATGGCATAAAGAAGGCTGCCCAGGCATTGAGCAAGGACAACAAACTTGAGATATGCAAGAACACAGTAAGTTACCAAAGATTCTAGACGTATAGCATTCTATGCACATTAGATCAACAACGCTAACAACAAAATGTTGGTGTAGACCTAATATGCATAGAATGTTTGAATGGCCTTATATTGTGCATGCCCACTCTGTTAAAGAGAAGCATGATTATCTGTAAAGTGAATGAGGAGACACCCATTGGCAATTAGCAATCTCATAGTACGCAGAGCAACTCCTGTTACTATTTATAACGATGACCTAAATCATATCTGCCATTTGCGAAATTTGAAGGGATTGATAAAAGCAGAATTTAATTATTTGGAGAGAATAACGCGATTTAGAGAATTTCGAATAGCTAATATGATCAAGCTGTAGTAATTTCTCCTACTTCTTAAGCTCAAGTATCCACTAAAATTATTGATTGCCACAAAACCATGCCACATTATTGATACATACAAAAATCTTTCGTGGTCCACCAACCACCAAAATTATTGATGGTATATATATACAAAATTATTATGTCCATGATACGCGTATGTTCTCTCAATAATTTCATAGGTATAAATGTAACTGCATTTAAGTGCAGGAGGCATTCATTTGCAATGTCTCGGCATCCAGGACCTGCTAGCGATAGAGCATTGTCGTCTGCTCCCACTGAAAATATCGAATCCATTACTGGCTCCATGACATACAATGATTTGAATAAATGTATAGTAAGAGGTATTCACCTTGATCCCTACTTCATTAGGGATTTTTTGAGATCATAAAGGGGCATTCTAAGAACTGCTGACTAAGCTATATGAACTACCAATCAAAAAACAGAACTGGTAATCCAGTCAGCAAAACAGTTATAACTAACTCACTGAATCACATTTACTAGCATAAGTGTTGATAGAAAAGTCCAAATGAGCTCTTGTTTGGTGCAATAGATAGATCTCATTGAGATCTTTCCAACCTTGGGTGGTTTTGCATATCTTTTAGCCCCATAGGATAGTAAAAAATGGTAAAAACCATATTTTTTGGAGTTTTAACAATCATAAGTGGTTAAAATATGTGCAAAGCACCTAAGGTTGGAAAGATCTCAACGAGATCTATATATTGCACTAAACGAGAGCTCATTTGGACTTTTCTATCAATAGTTATGCTAGAAAATGTGATCCGATGGAGTTAGTTATAACAATTTTTTCGATCGGACCTGGCCGTCGACTCGATTTTGATTGGTAGTTCATTTATCTTCATTTGGCTTAGTTGGCATGTTTTGAAGGCCCTTTTTTAATCTCAAGAAAACCCTAATGGCAATCCATAGCTATGGCCCGCGAGATGGATTCCCGAGGTTTCCATCATGTTGTTATCCATCTCGTATGGCTTCCAGAGCGCGACGCCTATGAGGTTAATGGGGTCACCTTGCGTGGTCAAGACGAGTGATTGCCGTAAACATCGTGTGCTATAAGTGTATCCAGCACCTATTCAGCCATATATGATGTAATAATGTGTAAGAGCTCTTGTGCTAAGATGAATAATGCAGAGCATAATGAATAACATTATATATGATATATATGATATAATAGTTATTCCTATTGTTTAAATTCGGTTTTTCCGGCAAGTGGAAAACTTTTTAGATTTTTTTCCTAACTTAATTTCCTAAGGTTGTGGTGTTTTTCTTTACCGATAAAAATTTCTGATTCTTCAAAAATCGGCCATGTCTGTGACGTTCCAAGTATTTATATGGTATACGCATAAATATACTGACACGTCACCCAGTAGAGGTACGCCACCATGGGGTAGGGGGTTGACCTAAAAGGGATTAATTTAGCTATGCTAAATTAATCATTAAAGGTTAATTACCTATAATTAAGGAATTAACCTCTAATTGGATTAATTAGGATAATGGATGGATTAGGAAGGCGCCACTTGGCCAAACTCGATTGGCCAGCATGGGGATACTAACTTGGGGCTTTGTCCCATTTGACCCCAAAATCGAGCCAGGAGAAGGAGCTTTTGGCCAAGTTCTTGAAGCTGTTGCTGAGTGCCCAAGTTTGCTAAACACCCAAGCCTTAGAAGATGGAGCCACCCCATGATAATGGATCAAGTCGAAACTCGGGTTAGTAGACAGTCTAGTTTGATATCTCTAAGGCTAGCGCTTTAGTCAAGTTCTCTGAGTCTTCTACGTTGTTCTAGCTTAGGATTAACCCTTCTTGATAATTAGGACTACATTTCAATTATGGATTATGTTTATTATGAATGGATGGATGAATGAAAGTATTTCGTTAGCCTTAGTTGCGAGGGATTATTAGGGGTAGAGACCACGTGCCTTATGCTTTAGTATGCTCCTAGTAGCTCCTTTAATTCCCAATTATATGCGGCCTGTGCACAAGAAACCACCCAGTCATGGATGCTATGGGATTGCTTAGCACCAGAGAAGGGACTTGATGGTGAAGTGGGGCTGGGGTCTTGCACAACATACAAGGCTCACGGAACTCCGATGGGGCTAGGCTGATGGCCGTCCGCGTCACGAGGGCGGGTATGGGTCCGAACACTCGGAAAGTGCGGAGGTGCGACCACGTATGGGGCATCCCGTACTTTGAGTAGATTTAGGGTGAGTAAGCTCCGCACGGATGCGGGGTCGCTGATGCGGTAACGTATTCTCTAGCTCACCCATGAAACGCCGCGATCCTAGAAGGGAAACCGACCCTGCCTCATCGGACCCGGGGGCTTCATGAACCACAGGTAGGCTCGAAGGGGTGATACCTTGAGTGCGTCTCCGGAAGGCTATAGTGATGCCATAGCATGATTAGACTCATCTACAAAGTGTGCATGCGGGGAGGCGGATGGAGTGGACAACTCTAGCCAATGTTCTATGCCCGATAGCGCCATGCCAAGATTCGATTTCACGATCTCTTGAGACCTAGCGTCGGTCGATCCTCACCGAGTCCGAGTCGGGTAGAACCATGGGTTTGGGGTGTTTTCCCTAGTATTAAATGCATCTTCTTTGTTGTTGTCGGTGGATGGATGTGCCACCGCGGGTGGTATTTTATGATATGATTATGTTATTGCTAACCTTGTATTCACGCAGCGACATAGGAGCCCCATTGAAGGCGTGGGCGAATGACCCTCTGTGTCCTTCACTTTCGAGCATCTTTCTATAGATGGCCTCGAAGTTAGGCGGAGGGGCCCTTTCAAATGCGAGTTGGTCATCATGGAAGGGAAAGTCCCCGTATGTATGCGTCCGAAAGTGTCAGATATGTGTTTGGGAGCATCCGCGGTGGTATCGAGCGTGATTTGTTCGAAATCATAGCATTGACCAAACCCTAACTCGTTAGTTCGGTAGTTAGGTGGGAGTTACGTTAGTGTGATTGTTTAGCTCTTTGATGTTTGGTTTTGTGCTAGGTTGATGTAGTAGATTGTAAGTTTTTAAGAGGTTCGTATTTGGAGGACCCAAGTTTGGAAGGGAGGCTAACTTTTTGTAGGTAGCTTTCGGATGAAGCAAAATGGCTCCAAATGGATCGGGCACTCCCAAATACCCTAGGGGCATGTCTCCCGTCTCAGGCTGAAATTGGTCAACAGGCGAAAAAGTCAATTTTTCTTTGTCGTCAGTCGAGGTGTTTTTCGAAGAGTTAGGGCATATAACTTCCTTGGCCCCTTATATATGTATTATCTCCGCTGCGTAAAAATTTTTTTTTTTTTTTTAATTTGAAAATTTTTAATAAAAGTTAAAAGTTAAATTCAAATTTGAGTCACTTTTTTGAAAAGTGTGTTTCTTTCTTGTGACTTTCTTCACGCCATAGCCCATTTGGACTAGATCTCCTTTTTCGCCATAGCCGGCCTCTAGCCACCTTGCAACTACCCTAAACCCTAGCCGGGCCTAGCTGGCGCCACCTATCCAAGCACATGTAGCCTTATTTCTTCTTTTTGCTGCCCCACCACTAGGCGATGCCGCCATGGCGCTTCAAGCTCAGTTGACCCTAAAGACACTAAATGTCTACCAGCTCTTCTGTGTGTTAGTAGACCACCTAGGTGAGGACCATAGTGAGATTGACGTGGTCCTCGATTTGTTTGTAAAGCATTTCACTGAGAACCGTCGCATCCCATTCCCTATTTTTCACTTCAATGAGAGGTTCCTCATGAAGTTAAACGCTGCTAACCAACCCTACACCATTGTTGGAGCCGGGCCAGAGCTTTTGCCTTCACCAAGTTTTATCCTCGCCTAACCCTCGGAAGAAGATGACCTCATTAG
Organism: Isoetes taiwanensis; assembly: GCA_021234155.1. Taxonomy (NCBI): domain Eukaryota; kingdom Viridiplantae; phylum Streptophyta; class Lycopodiopsida; order Isoetales; family Isoetaceae; genus Isoetes; species Isoetes taiwanensis. The sequence goes on along the minus strand of JAJEKV010000008.1, from coordinate 21,060,194 downwards.
AGCGGAGGCCCAAAGAATCATGCACATGGCTAGGCTAGAAGACCTCCAGCAAATAGCTAGTGGCCTCCCGGAAGCGCATGCCAACCGTTTTTACTACCTTGGTAGAGGCCATGTGCTTATATGCATGGACCACTATTATCTTCCTCCATTTCATTGGAATGCTGAGCTAAATAGCTTCACCTTTGAGAATGCATTACCTAGCTTCACACAAGACCGATGGACCTCGCGACGGATACGCGACATGCCCGACCGGTACCATCTGAGGAGATTGCCGGATACAAGCTGGCCGTCCGCCGACGCAGGGATCGGATGAGAGAGAGAGGCTCGTAAGGAAGAGGAGGATGCCCAAAACCAGTGGGGACCCAGCAAGTTGACCAGCGGGGGATCAAAATGTTGACAAAATATAGATCAACATGTGGATCGGCGAGCCGTAAAAACGTTGTCCCGTAAAAGGAGGATCGGTGGAGGAATAGAAGAGAAGAATACAAACCCGGTAAAAGGAGGAGTCAATTACAAGACCCCCGGCTTCAGAAGGATGCCCAAATTGGAAAGAAGACGCGTCATCGGCGGCGGGGGAGCGGCCAGGGCTTAAACATCCCTCGGCCGGGCGGAAGTCTTTGAAATTGCTCAAGGAAACCGCCGTCGAGGAAGCCCCATAGGTTCGACCGACGCGATGGCTCTTCGAGATCGTGGCATCGTAAGACCATCGAGCCATTGATTCGCCGCTACCTTCCAGTGGCTTGCCCGGGAGATTGCCCAAGAATTTTGACCGACACGAGGTTCCGGGCCTTTGCTATCCTCAAGACTCGTGAGGCACCGAGGCCTACCTCATAGAGATCGAGTGGCGGCCAACCTAGCCATCCATGCAAAGAGGGTTACCATAATGCCCAAGGACCTCCAGCTTGCAAGGAGGATTCGAGGGGAGTTTCGGTGATTATGTGACCTACTTAATTCTGTTGTACAATTTTGTGGATCTATCTGTACAATATCCTTTTATGAACTGTGAATACAAAAAATGTCTATTTAGTCACTTGGTGTATATTTAATTGTAAATTATTTAGTAAATAATATTTTTTTTATATAACCTAGGAAAGCATGCCGAAAAGTAAAAAGTCACTTTATGGACCATTAAGATTTTTTCATTTTGCCTTCTTTAGCGTTTGCCTCCTCCTCCCTTTAGCCTTCATCCTCATGGCTCGCCCACCTCTATTCCGGTGGTATTTGATGGTGAAACCGGGACCGGTTCCCTTTGATGTTCTTCATCCATATCTGCTCCACAGCAAGTGGACCTCGCTCTAACATGTAGGCAGAAACACCCCGACTATGCTGCTTTCCTTCGGTTCTACTTGTGAGGGGAGATTGTGCCCCGTGATCGTCTTCAATGAGGATGACTCCGCGGCTCTACCTTGACTTCCATACTTTGCTCGAGAGATGTTAGGAGGTGATGAGCATGCCTGAATGTTATCAAGGGCATAAGGGAGAAGAGGAACCCGACCTCCCCATCGTTACTATAGATCGGGAAGTCGTTTTTGAGGCCCGATTTGCAGCGCCATCATCATGGACCGGTATATTGAAGATGGCGGATACCGCCGAAAGCAATCTTCTACACCAGTACCTCATGATTTTGGAAGACGATGAAGTCGCCGACGAGCAGAGACTTTGCACGGTGGAAGGAGTTAGCCACCGAGGCACCAAATAGCAGGAAGAGAGAAAGCCCTCAAGCTCGAAGGGCTAAATCTTCTTCCCTACGTACTCTTTGAACAACCAGGAAAGTGCACGATCCTAGAAGGACATTATGTGGGCCTACCGTTATTGCCGATATGCTAGGGGCGCAAGAAGATAGAGGTCCTCTATGATCTTACCCCGATACTTGCCGGGATGACTTCCTCGACTTCACCACACCGGTTGCATCCCCCACAAATTCGAGAACTTGTTGGCATATCGGGCCGGCAGCCAGAGCCCCGCTGGAGAGACCCTTTTGTCTCTTCGGCGGTTTTATTGACCTGATACACCCCAGCCTCCAGAGGAGCAGGTTGCGACTCACATGAGGCTCTCTCCCACAGACCAGCCATTGCAGATCACCATGGGAGGGATGGATCAAGAGGAGGAAGACTTTTGGGACACCAAGGTAAGTTTTAGGGATGATAAAGAAGAAGTAGAAAGCAGGAGAAGATCCCCTCGTTAACTTGGAAAAGGTCGGGAGACCTCGTGGATCCCCAAATTAGGGCAATGGGCAACCATTTGACCCGATTCTTCTTTCAGCTTTTCCCGCAAGGGAGAGGTCCTGTTCTTTCTCCAAGAACTTGGGGCCTTCCCTCAAGTATATTTGTGGCACGCCCTGCGATATCCACCTTGGCGGTCACAAGAAGATTGACTATCAGCCACCACCATTACCTTGGTCCACGAGATTTGGCTATTGTAGCATTGGGGGACGGGCGGGTCGCAGGCATGTCGACTTTTTGTGGCGGCACCTCTTGGCTACTTGCTTGCCACCGTAGGCCGCACTCAAGCGCCCCTGGTAGCCCCAGCACCACTCTGATGCGCTACTGACCACCTCCTCAGCCTATGGACGAGGAGGAACCAGTTCTTAGATATTTTTCTTGTTACAGATCTTGTATTTAGTATAGTTGTAATTTTTTATTGGCATTTTTTAGCCATCATACAATATATATGCTATTTTCTTATGCTTTATGATTAGTGTATCGAGTACCACTAAATTGTGTCCCTATAATACTTGTTATCTCCTTTAGAGTTGGAGTATAAGAAATTGTTCAATGTCATTATATTCATTCTTACCGCCTTTGTAGATGAGGAATCGGTGGAATTTGAGGAAAGAATCACCCAAATCTGAAGGGATCTATCGGGGACCTCGACCAAGATTATGGCCAACGGATCCGGATCGGATAGGTAATTCTGAAAACGAGGGAGCCTCTGGAACAAGGAGAGCCCTATGACTCCAGAACAAAGGCCTCGGAAATAGTCAATATTCTCGAGAGCGTGCCTTTGAGAATCTACAACAAACTCTTCATTGCACGGGATTACCGGAAAATGACAAGGCACCGAAGCTTTTATGGACACCACACAATCCACCACTTATGGCGATCTTCTATGCGCTAAGAAACCTTTTAACTTGCTCATTATCAGTCCTACCTTGACTACCAAAGATTATTATCGTTATCCGCTGCCATACAGGTAGTTTGGGCGACGTCTGAGAGGCGTCCGCTACTCCATCCCAGACCCTTTATGCGACCCTAGTTCATCCTCTTAGGTTATTCTTCTCACGGTTAAGTATGTGGGACTAACGGTGTCTAATGTCTGACCTTGGCTAAATATGTGTATAATCGCTACTTTTGTGCTTTGTATGACCTAAGCTTTGTTAAAGATATATCTCCAATGTAACCCCGCTTTGACTTAATAATAGAGCTCTTTTCTTCCATTCTCTTGGACTGTTTTATTATTATTCCCTAGCATTACTTAACATTATCTCCCTTTGTGACACGATGCTATCACCATAATTCTCTTATACTTTCTTATGGTCAATATAGGCAAGGTAACGTAAGAATCCTCATGGCGCACACCCTCGCTAGCGATTAACAATCGAGCAAGAACTCATGTTGATGAAGCGCGTTAGTAGAGAGCTCCGTGCTTATGTGTTAAATGCCAAACCAATATGCAGGGGTCGTGAAGTTACCTCCGTTACCACCAAGTCCACCACCACACAGCAGCCCCACTGCAGGCCCCTGTACTGCTATCAGGAGGCACCGTTCCAACGCCGTCAAAGCGCGTCACGGATAAGTGCCACATCCTCTGTCGACCACCTCTCGCGGTCCTCGAGTCGTCTATATCATCTAGTGACCATGCAAGCGCCGGGACAAGGATGCAATCGTAGACGGTTGATAACGACCATATTAGTATATGGAAAAGCGTGAAATTGGCCCGGTTTGATGGGAAAATCTGGGGCCCGGGCTGAATCAGAGTCCGGGTTGATCTAGATGGAGTTGGGAAACTATGGCATGGCGGAAAAGATCTGAGAAAAGTTCAAAAAGTTTGCCAAAGCTTTTAAGTCGCATTATGTGCCCCAAATGCCAACGGTATCCGACTTTTAGGTTAGAGCGAAGGGTATGTCGGTTGGGGCCTACAATCGATGAATTCGTGCTTTGAGGCCGTGTAAAGAATGAATGAAAGAGGTGGAGGAGGGCTACATTGAAGGGTTGGCCCCATCAATTAAATGAATGGTTAAGGTAGACTCAAATCGGGATTGTTGAGGGCCGGAGGCTAAGGCATTGAGCCTTGAAGGCACCACGAACCAGCATTACCGGCCCGCCTCTTACTCAATAGCGTACACACCTTATAAGGGGTAGCTTCACCAAGTCGGGGGCCCTCTCGCCATTGTAACTCTAACGGTCGCCAGAAGAAAGTCTGCCTTCAACATGCCAATAAACCTAACAATGATAGCCGGTGGAAGTTCGCGAACCTCCTGGCCATCCTATTCCAAAGAGGCCTCGCGGCTCAGATAAGGCATTACGGTGTATGGGCCCGGCACTTCATGAAATTGCCCTTATGTCACAGGTCAGCCTACCGGTGGCCATGGCCAGGCCCTCGATTGGGATGATCGAAGTCTACACCACCACTTAGGGAGGAGGCTCCGAATAATATATTCAGGTGCATCCATATCCTTTGCAGCCATAGAAACCCGGCAATGCTGAAAGTCAACCTGCCATTATTTCCACTATAGGTCAAGTAAACAGTAAGCCTTTCATAATTCTTATGGATACGGGAAGTACACATAATTTGCTTCTCCTAGAATGGCCCAGGTATTGCGGCTTGAGACTTTGAGGTCCCCACCGAAACCCTGTCACTTTAGCGCGGTAAAATCGGACATACTCATGGCCGACGCGTAGCCTTTAAAATGCAACTGGGTGCACCGGTTGCGTGGGTGCCGAAGTTAATGGATATTGGCAAATATGATCCGATTGTGGGCATGGAATTTTGGCATCACAGGCCAATATAGGCTGAAACGGGAGGTTACCTTCAACGCAGCCTACCGGAGCCCCCAGAACTATAAAGGTGATCCTTTAGACCCCATTATGCGCCTATGTCCATCGTGCGATTAAATAAGGCTATAAAGGATACAGCTACTTTCGTCATCGACTTGCCTCCATTGAGTCGGATGCTGCTTAAAGCGGTGTAGTTGATGCCTCGCCAAAGGGCATTGCTGATCTTCTCGTGGAATTTAGCAATCTCTTCCCCGACGAGATCCGTAAAACTTCCTGGATTCGGGAGGGTAGAATGTGAGATAAGCTTTGGAACCGTGTACTAAGCCTACCCGGTAAGGCCCCGTGCATCGTATGAGTCCCCCGAATTGGCGTAGATTAAAGAAGCAATTCGGGAGTTACTAAACCTAGGGTTCATTCGACCTAGTGTTTACCTTTTGGCGCTCCTATCCTTTTGTTAAGAAGAAGGATGGCTCCTTGAGGATGTGTATTGATTATCGCCCACTCAATAAACATACCATCAAGAATCGCTATGCTTTGCCTAGAAGCACGATCTTATGGACCAGTTACAAGGGGCCAAGTACTTCTCAAAAGATTGACTTCACGCTCCAGGATATCACCAAATAAAAATTAAAGGGACATCCATAAGTCGCCTTTTCGCGCACTAGGTACGCGGGCATTATGAATTTACCTTATGCCTTTTGGATTAACTAATGCCTTTATAACTTTTATCGCGGTTAATGAATGATGTCTTCCTAACAATACCGATGAATTTGTTGTTATTTTCTTTGACGACATTCTCATCTATAGTAAGAACCTGGAAGAGCATGAGAAACATCTTCGGTTAGCCCTACAAAAGCTAAGACGTCACCAGCTCTTTGCCAAGTTCTCTAAGTGCAAGTTTGTCACTCCAAAGGTGGATTATTTGGGACACGTCATTTCAGTAGAGGGAATTGCTACAGACTAATCCGACCAAGATAGAGGGCAAGGAAGGATTGGCCCATCGGTGTAATGTTTCGCAGGTCCAAAGTTTCTTAGGGTTGAGGTGGTACACGGAAATTTGTTAAGGATATTGCAAAGACTGCAGCACCTCTTACTGATCTTACAAAGCATGAGAAAGTAAAGGATTGGATTGAACATTGGAAAGCAAAGGTCCAAGGAAGTTTCGAAGCTTAAGGATGCTTTAACGTCAACATTCCCCTCACATTGCGGACCCAAAAAAGATAAATCAAGAGTAGCGGATGCGTTAAGATTGCTACCGTGGAGTCCTAATGAAGGGGAGGGTTATTGCCTATGATTCAAAGAAAATGAACTAAACGAGCAGTGATACCCTACCCATGACCAGGAGTTGGTAGTCATTGTCCGCTTCTGCCATTATATGGAGACACTACCTTCTTGGTAGAAGATTCACCGGGATGGATCATCGAGTCTCCGATTATCTAACAACCCAACCCGAATCTCAACCTCCATCGAAGATGGATGGAATTTCTGGAGGAATATGATTTTGAGATTATGTATAAGCCGGGGAAACACAATGTGGTTGCGGATGCGTTGTCGCGTCATCCCTTGGTAACCCGAACCCATTGTAACGATTTCCACACTCATCGCTGAGTTCGGGAAACTTGGATAGAGTAGAGACTTGGCCGCGGATCCAGTTCCGCGGATGTATGGGATAGTTTGGCTAAGGAGGCACGCACAGATAAAGAACGTGAAGCTTTCCGTTCGTATAAGAAAGAGGGCAATTTGTTATATCACAAAGACAAGTTGTGTGTACCTCGGTGACCGTGAGAGTGCGTAAGCTTATTCTCCATGATACACACAACAGCCCTATAGCTGGATATGCAGGTTTTATGAAGACCTACTTTAAGATCCGCTCCAGTTATTTTTGGCCTTCTATGAAGAAGGACATTGCCGGGTTTATTAAGCAGTGTCAGGTGTGTCAACAAACCAAGGCTGAGCAACTAAGGATTCCAGGAGAGTTACAACCCCTAGATGTGTCCAATGCCAAATGGGAAGTGATAACCATGGATTTCATTCCACGTACTCTCCGTGGATATGATGCATTAATGGTAGTCGTCGACAAATTATCGAAAATGGCTCATTTCTTGCCATATCGCACCACCGGATACGACTTTCGACACCGCTTTGTGCGTTTACAAAGGAGATCTTGATTGCATGGAATGCAACGAAGTTATTGTATCCGGACTGGGGATCCCAAATTGTAAGTGCATTCGAAAGATTTATTTGCCACCATTCAAACCAAGCTTGCTATGAGTACGGCATATCATCCTCATACGGATAGTCAGACAGAGCGTACTAAACGCATTATAGAGGATATGCTACGAAGTTATGTGTGGAGTAAGCAATCACAATGGGTTGACTACATTTATTTGGTTGAATTTGCCTACAACAGCATGAAACAGGAGTCTTCCAGAATGTCTCCCTTCATGATAAACTATCGATTATCAATGTCTTACTCCAAACACATGGCATAATCCCGTTTCTAATGTGGAGGTTTCTCAACAACTCCTCTTGGAAATGCAAGCTTTGGTTGAAGAAGTTCGTGATTACCTCACCGGGTACGCACGATCGTCGGAAAAGAGTCTTGGACAAAGCACAAGAACCCCGACTCTTTCGTGTGAAGTCGGTTTGGCTTAAGATTAAGGTTAAACAAGCCAAGCTTAAGATTGGTAATTGCAAAAACCGGCACCCGGATATTGGGCGTTCAACATCATTGAGCGTGTTGGAGAGAGAGCATATCGTTTGGATTTGCCACCCCGCTTGAAGATCCACAAGGTTTTTCACGTGAGTCTTCTGAAACAACACACCGCAGATCGGATACACCCACCCTACTTGAAATGACAGAAGAGCATTTAGATATAGTGCTTGAAGCTCTTCTTGATCGAGCATATAAAAGTAGACGAAGGACTCAAATAATGCTTGTTTGGGTGGAAACACTTGCCGGTTGAGGATGCTTCGTGGGTGATGAAGATTGATCTTGAGAAGCACTATCCGGACTTCATGCGGGAATCTGGGCCGCGCTTCATAAATGATACTATCAACCCCGCTTTTGGCGGTAAGCTTGAAGGCTTGATTCGCCGAGAATAATGCCGTAGAGGGGTAGATGCATCGTGCGTAATAATAGTTACCGATGATGAGATCACGTTAGGTGTTCTCTAGGGCGTGGTGTATTGTCAATGTGGGCATGACCGCGAATTGCTTGGAAAGCATGTAGTTGATAGGCCCCGTTCATCCCGGCTACAATAGGAACCTGATCATTCCTTACGCCGCAATGAATAGCGAACCATAGGCATGATAGGTTCCCTTGTAGATAAATTTTTCCTTTTATTCTTATAGGGGGTGGTCCCTTCAACCACAACCTATTTATATTATCTATATATACTAATGTATTCACATATGCGAGCGATTGGCGATGCGGACCTGCCCATGTATAGAGGGTTGCTGATGACCCGACTTCTCCAGTTTTATTTTGTCTACATGTGTTACCTTTTTGTCACTGTCATGTTTGATATCGGACTACGGTCCTTAAACCTTTTTATGATACGTATGTGAAATGCACCTTGGTGCTTAAACTATTTGATAATTCAAGTTCTAATGTTATTACCTTCCACAAATAAGGAATTACCTTCCTTCTTCTATGTATAATTTTTATATTTTTGACTAACCCCAATGTCGAGGGACAACATTATTTCTAAGGGGAGAATGATCGCTCCAAATATTTATACCAGATAATGATAAATATACTGACACATCACCCAGTAGAGGTACGCCACCATGGGGTATTTTAACCTAGGGGGTTGACCTAAAAGGGATTAATTTAGCTATGCTAAATTAATTATTAAAGGTTAATTACCTATAATTAAGGAATTAATCTCTAATTGGATTAATTGGGATAATGGATGGATTAGGAAGCCACTTTGGCCAAACTCGATTAGCCCAGCATGGGGATACTAACTTGGGGGCATCAACATTGAACCTTTGTCCCATTTGACCCCAAAATCGAGCAGAGGAAAAGGGCATTTCCAAGTTCTTTGAAAAGCCATTCTTTGAGTGCCCAAGTTTGCAAACACCCAAGCCTTAGAAGATGGAGCCACCCCATGATAATGGATCAAGTCGAAACTTCGGGTTAGTAGAGCCGGTCTAGTTTGATATCTCTAAGGCTGGCGCTTTAGTCAAGTTCTTCTCCTTCGGTTGTTCTAGCTTAGGATTAACCCTTCTCGATAATTGGGACTACATTTCAATTATGGATTATGTTTATTATGAATGGATGGATGAATCTATGAAAGTATTTTGTTAGCCTTCCCAAAGTAGGGATTAGAGGGGGTAGAGACCCACTTGCCTTATGCTTTAGTATGCTCCTAGTAGCTCCCTTTAATTCCCAATTATATAATACCGGGTGGCACAAGAGACCACCAGAGTCATGGATGCTATGGGTTGCTTAGCACCGGAGAAGGGACGAAGTGGTGAAGTGGGGGTGGGGTCTTGCACGGAGGAACATACAAGGCTCCCGGGACTCCTATAGTGGGCTAGGCGACAGCCGGTCACGTGGGGGCGGTATGGGTCCGACACTCCACGGGTGCAGAGGTGTGACCCCCGATGGGGCATCCCGTACTTTGAGTAGATTTAGGGTGAGTAAGTCGGTGCAGGATGCGGGGTCGCTGATGCGGCACGTATTCTCTAGCTCACCCAACCGCTGCGATCCCGGAAGGGGACACCCCACCGCCTCGTCGGACCCGGGCTTCATGAACCCTCAGAGTAGGCTCGGAAGGGTGATACCTTGAGTCAAGGCCGTCTCAGGAAGGCTATAGTGATGCCATAGCATGATTCGACTCATCCGCAAAGTGTGCACGTGAGGGCGGATGGAGTGGACAACCCTAGCCAATGTTCTATGCCCAACGCCATGCCAAGATTAGGTCTCTGGCGATCTCTTGAGACCTGGCCGGGTCGATCCTCACTAGAGTCCGAGCCGGGTAGAACCATGGGTTTGGGGTGTTTTCCCCTAGTATTAAATGCATCTTCTTTGTTGTTGTCAGTCGGATGGATGTGCCACCCTTCGTGGTGGTATTTTATGATATGATTATGCTGTGTGCTAACCTTGTATTCACGCTTCCGCGACATAGGAGCCCCATTGAAGGCGTGGGCCGAATGACCCCTCTGTGTCCTTCACTCGAGCATCTTTCTATAGATGGCCCGAGTTAGACGGAGGGCCCTGCTCGTGGCGAGTTGGTCGTCATGGGAGGGGAAAGTCCGAGTGTCGTATATGTGCAGGGAGCATCACAATGTCCACTGACTATGATTTTAAAATGCAAAATTTGGAGGTGGTGCATGTTGGTTGTACTTGATGGGAGACGAGTAGGATGCACCAAAAATGTTTCGCCTGATTGCAAATTTGATATGGCAGGGATCGGAAGGAGAATTTTCGTGCAACCCAACTCCGGCATCTGGATTCTTTTGTGGTAGAACAAACTATGGCTCGCCCCGGACTGCCATTTTAATTATCCAACATGTAGTTTTTTGGGGACCCATCGCCGTGGCCAAAGCAAGGTGGGGCAAGCGTGTATCAGCCATAGCGACCACCTTTTGGAAGTAAACGATATGGCGCTCCAATGCAGCCCAGGTTGAAGGGTAGAAAGCCCGCCTCCCGGAGTAGGATCTGGTATGGAACCGTGGACTTCACCCCGTGGCCCGCGCTGCCAAGGCCTTGGGCCTGCCGAGGTCATTCCGTGTGTTGAGGGATATCACCGACCCCACACTTCGCCCCATACAAAAGGACCGCTCAACCAAGGCCCCAAACAAATGTGGACGGTGGCCCTGCATACAACTCGCTTTGTGGTTTGTTGCATGGCATATAGTACTTTCCAACCCGGCCAGGACCAAGCAACCCGATAGCCGCGATCCCAATGGGTGGTAGTTGAGAACTCAATCCCCAAGTACTTGTAGGTCGGAGCCACCTCTACCTCTTGCCCCCCGGGTAAGTGAATGTGGGAAGCCTTTGGCTGACGGGATGATGCAACTAGCTTGACACTCTAGTTTTGGCCAAGTTAACCCGCATGCCGCTGAATTGGCAAAAGTGTCAAGAGCATCCAGTGGACGCTGCATGTCCCTCCGGAGTATAGGCCATGATTGTGTGATGCATGAGATGTGCACCCGCGACCTCCATGCTCGAGAGAGCCAATCTTCCAACCGATCAATGTATAGGCCAAAGAGGTGGGGAGAGGGGCAACCCGACGCACTCCAATGTTATCATCAATCGGCCGCGGTCGCTGTGATACTGCCCGAAAGCTGCGCCTGCATTATAGCCTATATCTTTGCGATCTCGCAAGTCGGGGGTAAACCCGGCTGCCGCCAACTGTCTCATAGCTTATTAAGCAGGTACCGCGGTCAATGCTTTTGCAAAATCCACTAAACAACAATCATGTGTCTTAGGCAACCTCGCTATCCTCAATCAATGTGCAGAGTGAAGATATGATCAATGGTGGAATGTCCGGGCCGAAACCCCGCCTCGTGTAAGAGCTCGCGACCTCCATTTCCTCTCGGCCCATATTGTCCCGCTCAAGGATGCCATCCAACGACTTTGCAAAGAGAGAGCCGACCATAATAGTACGGTAGTTATCGGGCATTGGGGTCCCCTCGCTTTTGTATATGGCACTACCACTGCTAGTGGTCCATTGCGTAGGGTGCCTTCTCTAATACTTTATTGAACAATGCCGTGAGGACAAGGCACCGGTGGAGGTCCAACCCATTTGAAGTTACGCTGCGTGCCATCTAAATCTGATGCCTTCCCATTTAGCTAGGCAGGGTAGGCCCATGATGACATCCCCTCTCGGATAACCGAGCCATGCCTATCGTGGAGGGACCGGTGTTCTGCCCCCGCTGGTCATGCAGTGCAGTACAATCAGGTACCCCATTGCTAGAGATGATGTTCCCGTGAGTCGTGTGGGTTTGCTCAAGACCCTTCTCCACGTCTCCGGGTGCCGTCCGAGGAGACCAAACATCCGTTGATGCTCGCGAGGTATCCGACCTTCTTGTTCTTGAGAAAGGAGTGGTATTGACCGACGGCCCGTAAGGGAGATGGGATCGCTGACTTGCCGAGAGTGTGCATTTGAGCTCCGACCTCATCATCAAACCATCCGCTATGGGAAGGTGGTAAAGCGTTCAAGTTCGCTGCGGAGCTGCCTTCTCCCAAAGCATCTTTCCGCATTGCCGAAGGTGAGTCAGTCACCAGCGCATTGCTCTTTTGAAGTGTGGGGAGTTGCGTGATCTCGCCGTATCATGCTCAAGCAAATTTGGGCATAGGTCCCTCAGACGGCCGTAGTCCGTCCACGGTGGGGCACCGGTGTGTTGAGGCAATAGGTGCGAGGAGCCTCCCAATGGAGATGCATGAGCAGGGCCGGTGGTCCGAGGTCCACTTCCTCATCCCCGAAAGTGTCTATCCCCGATGGAAAATGAGTAACCAGTGCGTGATCCCGTTCCTCAATCAACAAATAATCCACCACACCGGAGCCACCCCTTGGTTCTCATCTACAAGTCTTGGCCCGGTGGAAGATGGTCAAAGATACTACCCGCCAACAACAAGCGTCGCCATATCGCAAAAATATGGCCATCATCCGATATCCTTGACCAAGCCACCGCGGTTCAATCAAGCGCAAGACGCCCTTCCGCCAGGGCTCAAATTTTGGAACTCTGCTTTCGGCCTCGCGGCGCAGATTAAAGTCGCCAAGCAACATAACCTCGCCTAATTTGTGGTGTCAGTATGTCATCATATAGATCGGACATAGGGCTCCAATCGATCCACATCCAAATGAGTGTTATAAAAGCTGTTTCCAAGATGTGAAAAGTAGCATGCCGCTATGAGGAGAGTGTCGCTATCGGGTCATGTCGACGCCAGCACCCACAAGTAGCGCATCGCATTCGTCTTTTTGTGCAACGAGACCGAAAGTGCCTCAAGGGTGCATCGGTAGTAGCGTGCAACCCCGCCATGCCCTCGCTGTCGGGTGCAACTCATTGAACAATCGAAATGCATAGCCTCTGAGGTCCCGGTAGTTCTGTGGTTCGCATGCCCCATGTTTCCATTAGGAAAATGAGATCCATATCACGGGTGCAATAGAGTTGAGGCTCTAGCCTTTCTACCCAGGAAGCCCCAGCAGTTCCAAGACACCATCCGGAGGCACAGCCTCCTATTTGTTGGCATTCGATGTGGACGCCGATGATCCGCCGGTTGTGGGGAGGCGGGGTGGCGCTCTCGAGCAGCAATGGGCGGTTAGAGCAGAGGTGTAGTAGGGTACCGCAGCCAGCAGCCAGCTAGGAGTGGCAGCAGCCTCGACGCATTGCATCTACGTAGCCCCTATTGGGTTCGCAGTTTCACGACGACGCCCCGACCACAAATTCGCCGCATGACTCCCCTGCATCGGTGAGATCCCCGGGTCGACATACGTAGCCCTCACTTGCCCATCACTCGACGCAGATGGCCTCACGTGACCGCATATCTTCCACCGCGGAAGGTGACAACGCTACGGGCGATCCAGGCGCTGAGTCCCAAGGTGGCTTGCTCTAGCAATGCACCGTAGTCTGAATGCCATTCCGATAGGATCTCATCCCCAATGCTTTGGAGAGATCTTCCCCGGCCTCCCGAGTCCACGCACTACCACATTATGGCGCTTCATGACTGGCCTCCCAACGCCACCAGTCGAGGGGCAACATTAGTTGTCCCAAAGGATGATGCCTGGTGCTATCGGGAGGTACGCTTCACGCCGAGGGCGTGTAGTGCGGTGATGCAGGAGGTGGTGGTGTCTCGTCACTGCTTTGGCAACCTGTATTGCGGGGACAGCGCGCTATTGTCTCGTTAAGGCCCGCCGCCTGAGTCGGAGTCAGCTTCGTTGGAATCTATCTTTGCTTGGCCAACTCATTTGTGCAAAGGTCGCGAGGTGTTTATGGACCTCAAAGATGGAGGCCGCTTTGGCGGGCAATGGTTGCTTGAGCTCATGAATCTCCGATCTTGCGGTCTCGGTAGTACAGACTGCGGGGTTCTTAGCTGCTGCACGGATGGCTTCGGACATAAACTCGGACGTTTCTATCTGATGGTTATACCCTAAACTACCGACTTGAGGCGGAAATAGTTGCCACCGTATCACACTCAAAGACCACGCTTGTGGCACGCCATAGTCTCCATGGTGGTGGAGGGATCCACCGGGAGCATTCGGTAAGGCCACCTTAGGCATCTGTTGCCCTCTCAAAGTGGGCCTGCTGAAGCCTATCTTTAACCGGCTTTGCATGCTGGTCTCCCATCTCAGAAACCCATTGCCTTTTCCACGCTGTCTTTTGAGCACATAGGGTCTTGAGGGATCGTATCTCTGTATCAACAACTCTGTCAGGAGTTTCGATTTATCTCGACTGTTCCTCCAAATAAGCCATGGCCCCTCGCATTGCTCCTCCCGGGCTTGAGCGGTCTTCATCCATCTCTGAAGTCAATCTCATAGATTGGGCCTTCGCCCAGGAGCTTCCCTCCTCATGGAAGAGGTTTCTCCCTTGTCTTTGTTATCGGGGACCGGTTTTATGGGCTGCCCCTCCCTGAAGTTCTCCCGTGGGTGGGTAGGGCCGGGCCGAGGAATGTCTCCCTCCAAATGGGGGTCTCGGGCAGGGGCTGGGTTTTGACCATGAAGTTGTATGGTATGGATGGGGGTTAAAGAGTTAAAGTGCTATGAAGAATTAAAAGATGTTTGAAAGCATAAATGATGCCCCGGTGGTTGGCACCCGAGGGTTTGGGGGTTCAACCTCGCTGGGGAGGTTTGATTAATTTCTTGTTTTAATACTTTTGGTATGGGCTTGGTTTGAATGAGCTTTTGGAATAGGTTGAAATGGGAAAGGAAGAACACAAGGAAGGAAGAGAAGGCGACAGATCCAAATGGATTTTGCGGTCCTAGAACCGGAACACTTATTGATCCAAATGATTTTGAGTGTCCTAGAACTTGGGACAGATCCAACGGATTTTGAGTGTCCTAGAACCTGGAACACTCTATAGGCGACAGATCCAGCAGATTTTGAGTGTCCTAGAACCTGGAACACTCTATTGGCGGCGCCATGGGTCGCCTTGATAGGATGTAGAGAGAGAAAGGCTAGAGATACAAGCGGAGAGAGAGAAAGAAGGCTAACAAGGAAGGAAGAGAAGACGACAGATCCAGCGGATTTTGAGTATCCTAGAACCTGGAACACTCTATAGGCGATAGATCCAGCGGATTTTGAGTGTCCTGGAACACTCTATTGGCGCGCCATGGGTCGCCTTGATAGGATGTAGAGAGAGAAAGGCTAGAGAGACAGTGGAAAAAGGAAAAGGAAGAGACAGAGCAGAGAGGAAGAAGGTAAGAGAAGGCTAGAGAGAAAAAGTGAGCTAGAGAGAAAAAGTTCCTACTTGTCATGAAAATATCAATGGTAGTTGCTGGTCTTTATCAATAGTAGTTCCTTTTGGAGTTGAGTACGATGGAACACCAATCAACATTAGCAAGTTGCTCAATGAGACAAAAGCCAAAGCACACTATCATAAGAAATGCATCTATATCTAGAATTTGTATGTGCCTTTATTATCACGAGGAAGAAGAAAAGCAACAAATTATCTTTAAGATATTCGAGAATCCAAAGTGCTAGCCTCGAAACAGTGTAAAGCTATCGCTTTAGCTATCAATTTTCTATTGTATTATGTGCATCAACAACATAGATCATAAATGATATACAGTAGTTAAAAAGTAGAAAATGATAAGACCCCAATTTCATACGAAAAAACTCCATGCATCAGATTAAACATACAAGGGGGTAGTAGGGAAGAGAGCTGCCTACATATAGGCATCGAAAAACTAGGAGTTGGTCTCCTAAATTTCCGGTCACAATGCTTATTTTCCGGTTCGAATTTTTATTTGCCGGCAAACAAATTGTGGGTTTTCCTTCAAAATCCAGGAAATAATCTTGAGTTTATATTCAAAATCCGGTGGAGCATGACACTTACCGGCAAATTATCTGGTTAGAGCTACCGGGGATTTCAAAGCCTGCTACATAGTGATATATGGTATGGGAATTTCAAAAAAAAAAAAGTCCATTATAAGAAACTGGATAAAATACAATACAGTACATGAATTTGGAATTTTTTTGTTCTTATTGAAGTGGGCTAGTGTGCTAGCGAAGTGATTCTTCTTGAAGTGGGCTAGCGTGCTAGCACTATCACTTAGCGTGGACGTTAAAATTCCATCATCATCACTATCACTCAAGTTGTGCTCTAGGACGAGGAGGCAGAAGCAAATTCTGGGAAAATCCGAGGGTGCCATTATTGGGGGCACCAGAAATATTTAGGATGGAAACCATCATATTATAGATTTCAACGTTCAAAAAGGAATCGACCTTACGATTCTTTTTGAAACGAGGCCCAGAGGCAAAGAATATGGAGCGCATGGAAAAGTAGGCGTTATCGTAGCCATGGCTACCAGCGCAGGCCTTGGTGGCACCCGATCGGGTGAGTTCGACGTTGTAGCCCTCTGCAACCAATCCGACAATGGGGGCGATCCGGGCGCTGTCGGAGTAGTGGAGCCGATCCGGCAGATCCTCCTTCAAGTAAATTTTCAAATGATCCCCATTTTCGACCTTTCCGCTGCCCAATGCCGCTGTTATATTTGCATACACATCCTTCGCATCATACCCGGCCGGCGGCCACAGCGTCAACAGCGGCGTCCACATATCAAACCAGCTCTCCTGCAGCTCAACCCACGGATTAAAATCTTCCACGTAAATCGTCTTCTCGTCGCAAATTCCCACCATCCCATGATCGCCCACAAGAATCACATTCGCATTCATTTTCCTTGCTTCCAGCCCATCTAGCAGCCGCCCAATCACCCGATCCACATGTGCAACAGCTTCTGTGATCTTCAGATCATCAGGGCCGACCTTGTGGCCCTGCGAATCTGGATCGCTGAGATAAAGGGCGACGAAATCAGGGCGCTGAGACACTGGCAGATCGATGAGGGATAATACGTAATCCACCCGATCTTCGAATGGCGTGGACTTGTTATATTTGGGGCAGTATGTAGCAGGGCAGGTCCATCCATTTTTTTTAACCTCTGATCCAGGCCAATATATGGTGGCGGATATAAGCCCATGCTTGGCTGCAGTCTGCCAGATCGGTTCTCCCAGCCACCATTTTGGGTCCACATTTCCGACACTGAAATTATCCCCATCCCCATCTCTGAAGTAATTCGCCACAATTCCATGCCATGGCGGATGTAATCCGGTGGCTATGGAGTAGTGATTTGGGAATGTCATGGTCGGAAACACAGGAATTAGACCAGGAAATGCTTCCACTCCATTTTGCCTTATCCTCTCGATGTTTGGGGTCGCAACCTTCCATTGATAGCCGTATCTGAATCCGTCGCTGGATATCAGAATTAGAAGCGGCTTTTCGTTGTGCAGATTGGATTGATCTGCTGTAACAGAGGATGTAGAACAGAGGAGGAGTAGAAACAGGGCTATCAGACTATGCGTAACCCCCAGAGCCATTTCTTTCCGCCCTTGTTTTGAACCCTATCTCATTGCCATTCTTATAGGCTAAGATAAGTCTTACTAAGTTACTTCAAAAGATTGAATGTCTCCCAATTGGTGGAACTTTGAAGGGCCAAGAACTTCAGTTCAAAGCTATTAAGACTTACCTATTTGCGCACGTGTTTTAGTGTGGGCCTGTTACAAATGTGGCCATCGAGCATTTGTTAGTTGGAGGAATGAATTGTCTCAATAGAATAATATATGTTAATTATAAATACGGAAAAAGACGGCTGGGCACAATCCAGCCTGCCGTCCAGTAATATCGCGGCGTGACATGTGTTGCTAATTCCTTCTCAGAAACCGTGGCAAAACTTTACCTGCCATTCTGCATTTTTTTACCCTCGATTCTGTTTTTTTACCCTTTATTCTATTTTTTTACCTGCTATTCTGTCTCACGCCGTCACGTTGCGGCGCCCCGTAGGGCAAAGGCCCCCTGGCCAGTCAAGCTGGCCTCCGCACTCTGCACGTCGGCCATCTTTCCCCTTATTTTACGAAATTTACCGCAGGGCAGCAGGAACATTTCTTCTGTTCGACCTGTTTTCTAGTTTGAAGTGTGATTATTCGGGATAGTGTGAAGAAGTCTTAGTGTCGAAGATGCCTAGTTTGAAAGTGTTTTTGTGGGTCATGAACAATGGTACACCATGGACTTACGTTTCCTAGCTAGGCACTATTGTTTCTTAAGGGTAGGTTATTGAGCTCATCTAGGACCGAGAGAGGAGCCAGTAACATGATAGCAAGAAGAGAGTTAAAATATTGTGTACCATGGTAGCAAGGGACAGTAGCCTTTAAACAATGGTACTATCAGGTAAGTTAGTCAAAAAAGAAAAATTTCTAGAACCTTTAATACATTGGTTAAAAGAGGCCACCATTCAAACTCACTAAATAACATTAAAAAAAGGGATATTGTTGCCCAGTATCCCCGAGAAATATATTAACAGAGGCCGATGAGCAACAGACCCCGAGACGAGCATTAGGAGGAAATTCTTGAAATTGTCTATTAGTGCCTTCACATGAATTTTGGACAATAAATTGATCCTCCAGCGGATCTGGGCCTCTTTATAGTTTGTGGGAAGCCCCCCGAGTATATGTTGCCGATTCTTAAAGCATCCAGAAATGGCCCTTTTTGGGGTTAACTCCAGAAAATCATGGCGATTACAATTTAATATGTGTTATTTTAACCCAACTTGTTTTTTTAACTATTGGGTCAACATATCAACCACTTAAAATGGCAGTTTTAGGGGTTATGCTCAAAACATAATGATGATTATGATTTAGTGTATGCTAACCATATTTATTATATTCTTGCTATCGGATAATTGTGAACACACCACAAAAAGAGGTTAATTTGCAACA
The DNA here is from genome assembly GCA_021234155.1 of Isoetes taiwanensis. Lineage (NCBI taxonomy): Eukaryota > Viridiplantae > Streptophyta > Lycopodiopsida > Isoetales > Isoetaceae > Isoetes > Isoetes taiwanensis. The sequence continues at coordinate 21,041,253 of JAJEKV010000008.1, read as the reverse complement.
TATCACAAGTTAAATTACAAGCAATAAAGAAACTGCAACGTGTGAAAAAGAAATAAACATAAAATTTTCTAGTGTCAAGAAGAAGCAAAAGCACTAGAGCATGCTAAATTTATCTAGAGAAGAACCTAATCAGTATCTTTGGCTTTTGTACACTATTTTGGAATAGGCTCGTGCACTTTTGTGCTATTCCGGAATACAAATCGAGAGCCATATTTTGAATCAACTGCACTACACCATGTATTTAAATTGTCATCTAACATGTCAGTTCTTGTTTAATTATGAAGGTCGCAACTAATGCACACGAAAAAACATGTTTTGTGTGTTCTAATATCAAAGACTTGTATCCACTTCTCCTCATCTCTAAGGACTGGCATATACAACAAAACCATCATATACATCATAACCATGTTTGCAGAGAAGAAGATAATACAATAATGTTGTTCTCAGTTTTTAGAAAGATTCAAAATATTGCCAACTAAGAAAGCTGAAATGCTAGCGGTGACAAGATTCAAAATATTGCCAACTAAGAAAGCTGAAATGAGCAGTGATCATTTTCACTCATACATCCACATTCATGATTTTAAAATATGTACAAAATGGCATTTGTTACGTGATTTATTGTATTAGTTTGTTGTCTTTATAATAAATTCACGATGGCAATTGATGCATATAAAATTGCTTCCCTATCTCTCAGATAAAAGAGATCTACCTACTGTAATTCAATTGAATAGGGCTCGCACTCCAATAACATCCTTATTCCGCCTACAGCAACTGAGGATGTGCTGCCATTTTCAGTTGCATCCTGTGGTGGTAAACCATGCCTAATACTTTCCTCCAGTGCTGCTGCAAATGCCCTGCTCCTTGCTGTTTCGACTACACTTGCTCGAATATTGTTAGTGTAGAACTTTACTCCTTCCTTTGCTGCACAAGCTACGGTTCCACTAGCGAAGTCAAAGCAATCAAATAACGAAAACTCTCCTGATTTTGATGAAGCTTCTCTACCAACCAATTCCCTACATTTTTCGGCATCGATGAAAAGCACAACAAGCCCGAATATAAGAAGTAAAAAATGAACCGATGGGTTTCTATAGTTCATTTTGGCATCATGCAGCAAGAGTAATAAGAAACGTCCGGACAAAGGTACCTGTATGCTGCAGCTAGACCATTCGAAAGATAAACTAACGATAGCACAACATAAACAGAACTCTTATTCCAAGTCGTTTCATACCTGATAGAAACCAGATAGAAAAGTTCTGGCATTGGAGGAAACCTGATAGAAAAGTTCTGGCAATCGTCAAGCATTGGAGTACCAGTGCAACCAGTGCGCAGCTGCATCTGTTTCTTGCTCAGCAAAACCTGTCCTGGCGATTAATCTCTGGCCCAACCCTAAACTAAACTAAACTAGCAAATCCCTAAACTGGAAACGGATTTTGGAAGACCAATATAGACAGCGTCATGGCTTATCTTGTAGCCAGCAACAATGCCAAGGCCATTGTGAAAGTGAAATGGTAGCTTGAGGTCGAGGTCGGGAAAGAGAGATCGCCTTAAGCAAAAGCTTGAAAAAAAAAACACCAAAATGTATTCCGGAATACAAAGTGTATTCCGGAATACATTTCCCACTTATAATTTTGACCCAAGATCCAGTATCCTAGTATCCTGTCTTAAAAAGAAAAAGAAAATCAATATCCCTTTCTTTTTTGAAACCATGACCCTGTATCCACACAAAATAAATAAAAAAAATTGAAAGCTCAACACCGCCAAAAAAATCTAGTTGTTGTTGGTTTGGTTTTTCATTTCACTAATCCCTTCAGTACTTAGAACTATGTTCCTGTATCCCCACATAAAAAAACAAATAAAATCGCAAGGTCATTCAAATCAACTGAAATAAAAAAATTTTGTAAGGCCATTGAAAATGCCCGAAACTCGAAAAACTTAGAAAATTGCAAGGTCATTGTTGACTCTCAAAAACTTGTACAGCAAAAGTGTATTCCGGATTACACTTTGGATTTCGAGCAAAACCAAAAGTGTATTCTGGAATACACTTCGACTTTTAAGAAAAGCAAAAGTGTATTCCGGAATACACTTCTGTTATCCTCGAATAGCAAAAGTGTATTCCGAAATACAATTTTGGTACTTTCAAATGTTATATCATTAAAAAATAACATTGTAACCTAAAAGTACCTTTTTTAGAATACAATCCAAGCTAACAAAATTTTGTGTAGGATGTACACTTAAATCAGTGGTTTTCTCTAAAACACACTTCAGATAAATTCTAACGGTTAGGAAGAGTGTCACTTTGACACAGTCTATTTTCTCTTTGCACAAAAAAATGAGTGATTTTGGGGGGGTCAAAATGCAATTTTATGACCAAAATAAAATTCTTACCTCATTCAAGCTCTTTTTTTTGGGGAAAAAAGGAATCTTTGAGGAATATTCCTTTTACTCCATTTCAATGATTTGCTCCCGTTTAATACGCAACCTTGTTAAAGTTGGTTTGCATTCCTGTTTGAGAGCTAATGGTAGACTACCGCTCTATCATTCTATCCAAGAATGGAATGTCGCTGCACCATTCTGGCATGATCTGTTGCAGCCGGTTCGTTGCAGCCAGAAGCGAGCCCATTCAAGATCAAGGGAGCAGTTGGAAGGCAGCCCATTTAAGACCAACGGAGCACCCGTAGCCGTCTTTGTTGAAGCTTTGCGGAAGATTTGGTGGAGTCTCGTGAAGATGTCTTTTCTGGATGCCTCAGCTTCGACTTTGTGGACGTCATAGATAGCACTGTATCAGCCTCAGATCTAAAAGATCATCGCATCAAACCTTAAAAGAACAACAAAAATAACTCTATTTTTGCATAATCTGAGAAAAATCTGTATCTTATATACCCTTCTTTGTCGTCGTGGAACAGTAACACCTCGTGAATTCCGAACTGGCAAGGGCAGCTGGCTACCGCCAGCAGTCGGGCAGTTGGGACGCCCGACTGCTGGTAGTAGCCAGCTGTCCCTGCTAGTCCGGAATTCATTAGCTGTTACCGTTCCACATAATTTCTTGCACTTCATTGCCAGATTTGCAGTGTGCAAGAGGAATTGTTCTTTCTTGCAGAAATACACAAATCGACCCTTAGCATCTGAACAGTTAAAAATCAAACAAGAATAAGCATGAAACATCTGTCCCTTATGTCACTAGATTTTACCTCTGCTCTCAAGAAAGGCATTTGCTCTGCCATGTAGTAATCTGTCGTAATCCTTGTCATTTAGAACTGTGGAAGAATTAGATATCCTTGTTGTTTCGAGTGTGCTTAATGAAATGGAAAGCTGGCAGTGGCTAACTTTAATGGAATATCATGATTTCTGCATATATCAAAACTGGAAAGCTTAATGATGCACTTCAGATTTTCAAACAACTTCCACAGTAGGAGGATGTTTCTTCCAAAGCAATTATTTCAGCTTATGCATAGTATGGACAACTGACTGAAGCTTCGATTTTTTTCTAAGCTTGGAAGTGCACTTGTTGATATGTAAGCCAAATGGTAGCTTAGGCAATAGAGTGGCATTATTTGATCGATTTTTGGAGCACGATGTCTCTTCTTAGAGTGCCATATTTGCAGATATATGAAAGAAAAAAGTTTGAAATTATTAAACAGATGCTATTGGAGGGTCTTATCATGATATCTCTTCTTGGAGTGTCATATTTGCAGCTTTTGCTGAATACGTGTATGAGCATGGAGGGAAAATATTGAAATTATTGAACAGATGCTATTGGTAGGCTTTCATCCAGGCCATTCTATGATATACCATATTTTTACATTGTGCATGCTTATTGAAGATAGTCGAAGTTTGAAACAAGACCTCTATATATGCTTTGTGGATTTTAGCTCTGCCTTTGATATAGTATCTCGCGAGCTTCTTTGGCAGCACTTGCAAGCACTTGAAGTTCCACAAGACCTTCAAAATGCAGTTTATCGGCTCTAAGAAACGGTCTTTGCTAAGTTTCCGGCATCAGGTATCCAAATCACTAGCAATACTGGAGTACATCAAGGTTTCCGTATATCTCCTACACTCTTGCTTGTACATGAATCAATTGGAAGAATTCTTGATCACCATGGAGGCGGAGGTCCACATTTAGCACATTATATCATCAGGCATGTCGTCTGCCAAATGAAGGTAAAAATTCGCAAAATGCAATAAAACAGGAATATTGCTACAGAGTTGTGCTAGCTTGGTGAAGAAAGCTAGATAAATTTGAAAAAAGAGTACAAGAGATGTATTGCATGAAGAATACCCACGAGAAACTTGGAGATGAGTGAAGATTCAGACATGGCAATGGGTTTGTCATGAGAACCCCATAGAAGAAAATATACCTATGGGGGGATTAAAAGACAGGGACGTGGTGAAACAAAGGCTTCAAATATAGAGGGTAAGTCACGAAATTGAAGGAAAAAGTTTGAACCAACAGGGTAAAACAAGAGAAGGGAACTATTGGGGAGAATCGGTTATTGAAGTACTTTGGGGACTATGATGAGCAAGAATATAAGGAGGCTACAAGGAACCCACGGAAAAAATGAAAACAAAAATAATCTTGGAATAAGAAAGGAAAAAGTATTGCCACAAAAAAAATTGGAAAAGGGGACAAAATTGGTAGAGACAAGGAACAAGTTCAATGAAGAAGAAATGTGATAACCATTGAGAGGAGAAAATTGTTAACAAAAGAAAAACGTTAACAAAAAAAAGGGGGATTGAACAAAGTTCATGGCAATAGGCACGGACGCGATCTTGTTAGGGCGAGAAGCCAGATGTAAGGATGTCGTTCCGAGAATACGCTTTTGGGGTAAAGAAGCAAGGCCAAATTTGTCTAAAGGAATGCCTAGACGCCAAGCAAATCAGAAGCCCTGAGTTGCAAATCAGAAGCCCTGAGTTTCGGTCAGATTCCAGCCCTGAACCAGTCATTTCTTACTAAAGAATTGCTATAACGCAGCCAAAAGCCGAAGTGTGAAAAAAATCGAGCCTGAATTAGGGCGATACTGAGCCGATTTGATGTGTTGAGGGGAAGATGCCTTCCAGCAAAAACTTGAAGGATAAAAGATCGGAGCCAAAAATAATTCAGAACAGGACCTTGTCGGCCGAAAATCCAAAGTTCTCTGATTTGGCCAGATTCTTGCTTGAATCGGTCGTTCCTTTGCTAAATATTGCTGAAGTGACAGCCAAAAGACAAATGTGAAACAGGTCAATTTTGCTGGTCGAGGGCCAACTTGGCCGGATTTGAAGAAAAAGCATGCGCTTGAAGAAGCTCTCAACTGAAATTGCTTCTGTATAGGCTGTTACCCAGAGAACTCCTTTTGAAGTAGTGTACACGTATTTCGTGGAATCCTAGATTGCGAAGCTTGGGGGAGACGTACACGCTTCAAACGAAGAAGCCATAGACTTTGCAGATATCTTACAGGAGGTAAAATCATGAATTCAAAGGAGCCAAAAGAAAGTTGATAACTTCCAAACCTGCAAAGAAACGGAAGAAAGTCATTTACAAAAAAGATCAATGGGTTTGGATTCATCTTCCCAGTAAGCGTCTACGAACTTCCAAACCTGCAAAGAAACGGAAGAAAGCCATTTACAAAAAAGATCAATGGGTTTGGATTCATCTTCCCAGTAGCGTCTACGAAAAATGGGTAATCGGTATGTAAAATTGGCACCTAGGTATTATAGTCCATTCCAAGTTGGCGACAAAGTTAGTGAGAATTCTTATCGTTTACATTTATATGGGAAATGGACTAAACTGCATCCAGTTTTTAATGTGGGAATATTAAAAGCCTATAAAGGAAGTGAAATTTCTGTTGAGATTTTGCAGAAAATGGAACATTCCGAATCACCCAACATCAAGGGTGATGAAGAAGTGCTTGAACCAGAGAAAATACTCACGCACCAAGATAAGGAGAGTAGGAGTTCCTCCTACCGAAGGTATCTTGTGAAATTTAAATTTCATCCGTCCACTGACGCGGTATGGTATTCTAAGATCTAACTTAAGGAATACAACTCACTTGTGGAGGAATATGAGAAAACCTTGCAAGATTAACAAGCAAAGCTAGAAAGTATTTAAACTTTGTATTTGGAACACTTCAATATTACAATTGTAGTTATTTTAGAAAAAGTATCTAAAGATTGATATATTGGTACCTTAAAATTCTTTATTATAAAGATATCAAGGCCTTCAATAGAATTGAGGCCATCTCTAGCAATATTGAGACGAAAGCCCTCTGACAGACTTGAGGCCATTTAACAGAATTGAAATGAAAATCTCTAGGAAAAGAGTTAAAGACCTCTAAAAAAACTTTCTATAAAGGAATTGGAATAACCACCCTTAAAGGCATTAGGGTGCACAATTCTTCCTCGAGAGTAACACAGATGTTTAATCTCAGGAAGAGAAGGATTGTTACGGCTTATGCCGGCTCGCGGGAGCAGCTTAGATTCAACGTATTGGGACTTAGTTTATTCTGTGATTCTAGGGAATAATTTTTATGAACTCCTCTTGGGGTAAACACTTAATAAGTAAGCTCAGGAAATCAATTCTTTAAAAATAATATAGTGGCTGATAACGGGTCGTCGACCTGTTACAGTGAAATCTGTATCAGAAGGCAAACACCTTGCCGGATCTCCAGATCAGTTGGAAAAAAGATCGATCTGACCTGGGAAAAGGCCAGACCCTATTTAATCATAGCAGTTCCCTTATTATCTGCTCTAACCGACCTTCTACTTTGCTATTTCTGCAACCAAAAAGGGGATGATCAGAGAAAAGGCCAATTTTTCTTCCTATATAAATAAACGGCTGCTTCTACCTGGGAAAATCAATTTCGTCTGACCCATTCTGAATCCCTACGTCTCTGTTTACTGTTGATACAACCCATCTTGGATTATTGTAATGGAATTATGTTTTAGTTGTTGAGGTGACAAGATAACGAATTCTTGTCTGAAACTGAGCCCGGTTGGGTGGAGAGCATCTCCTAAAGATTGGACCTAGTTGTGTTTCTACTTGTTTTGTTATTTAAAAACATAGTTATTCAATTTGTCATTATCATGCACATATAGATCCCACTTTGGCACCAGGACCACAAGCTTATTTGCTTGCTTTCGTATCCAAGAAAAAGCTTGTAGCTATTGCATCATCTCGCACAGGGTTCTACAAGCTATGGGTTGAGACATGTAGATGGGAGCGGTCGCAAGATTATATGCATTTTTCTACTTATATGTTACTGAAGATGAAAGCCATACTCTGCTAAGATGTCCTGCTTTTGAGATGGCCAGGAATCGTTATTTGACTTTAGCATTCTATTCCACGCTCCCACAACTTCTTAAAGTCCCATCTGTGTATGACTCGACATTATATATACTCGAGGTTCTAGATGAGCGTCTTCAATTACTGAGCCCTCAGTAGTCATTATGTTCTACTTATATTTTTTTCTTGCTTGTCTAGTATCATCATTACTATAAAGATTTTTCCTTTGGAAACTTTTCAAGGCAGGGGTTTTTTAATCTTAGTGGTAATGATTGTAGTAGGTCATTGTATGGGTCTTGTAGCCTCTTGTCTTTTCTATTCTACTCTATTATATTCTATTTTCCCGAATAAAATTACTCTTATAGTATTCTCGTTGCGTTTAGCCATGATGGAATGGTGGATGAAGGTTGCCATGTTTCATCTTCATAAGCCAATGTCTTTGTCTTTGAGCTAAATTTAATGAGGATATAACACTAACGTGCCAATTTAATGGGATGTTACATTGTTGGCAACCTGGCTAGCATCTTGCAAAATCCACATGCTATCACTACTTATCACTCTTGATATACACTACCAGTGACAAGGTAATAAGACAAAGGTCTTCAGGACCAAGAAGTAAATGAAGTTAATCTCCGTTCTATGTTGCTTACTATGTATAAGTTAGATATTCACATAAGTGTGTGCAAAGAATCTATCACAATTAAATGAGACACGCATTAAGTCATCATTTATTCTAGAATTTTCATTTGCTTTAGTACATATAATCGTTTGCATTTTTCTTTCAAAAAAGAATTAAATGGAGGTCCTAGAGGTTGTACAATGCATACGTATAGGAGCTCGTATTGCCTTATAGAATACCTCTATTATTCTGCACTTGTGGGCATTTTTTGAATATTGATGAAAGGTTTGGCATCAACGTCTTCAATTTGTCGGTAACAATCATGATCTTGGTAGTGAAATTCAGTGACAGTGTCGTCCTACATATGTCTTCTCTCTAATAAATTAACGATAAAGGCACTACGAATGGCTTGAGAAAGGGTGTTCATGAAGATTACGAGTCAACTTTATATTTCTAAGCGAAACAATATGCATAAGTAAAGATGGAATGGCAAAGTAAGTTTCAAGAATTATATGTTGCAACAGATAAGCAACTACCTTAAATTTAGCTCATATGGGCAAAAGTAGGCATTTGAGATGTTGGTTGTGCATCATAAGGTTAAATGTTTCTACAAGATTGTATTTTTCTAGTGCTAGTTCTATGTAGCTAGGTGCCATATCTAGTATTGCTGGCGTTCTTTAATGTCAAAGATAGAACAATTCTATTCAAGTGGAGATTTTTTAATCCCGGGACATGCCTGTGGAGGGAGATCATCCGTCCGTCCCCGTGGCCTTGGGAGAGGAAATTCGGGCAAGCAGCCTTCTTGGGGATTTTAGGGTTCTTCTCAAGGCCAACACCCCCACTCCATCGCCAAGTCACGGCCAAGGAAGGTCCCTACCACCGACAAGGAGAGGGCCTCCAAAACGAAACCCCGTGGGCTGCTGTGTTCTAGAAGGGTTTGCGCTGGGGGCCGTAGACTTGTCTTGCACTTGGGACGGGCCAGAAGCCGCAGCCGAGAATTATCGGAAAGCAAGGGGAAATCGGACGGAATGAAGTTTGGGCCCGCCCTCCTCCCCGATGTGGCAAGTAGAAGCCTGGGGGGCTTTTGCGCTGGCAAGACATTCATAAATTCGCATTAATGCATTGAAAATAAATTTCATTTTTGCCACCGGAATCCTAATTCATCTCCAAGACACAGCCCAATTTTCAAATTTTCTGGAGAGAAGGTCTAGGTCAAAGGGTTAGCATTAGAACGGGTCGGGCAGCCTGGGCGTGGCAACCGAAATGCACCCTTCCCCAAGTCAAACGAGGCCGACCTTGCAGGATCCTCACAAGAGGGGAGAGTCCTGACCCCAAGAGGCTGGATCCAAAAGTTCCCGAGGTAGCTCTTTCCGGCAAATAAGCCCCGGGTCAGACGCTTAATGACCACCCCTCCCGAGCCCTGCCTCCCCTATCCCACCGCTGATCCTCCGCTCGGGCCCCTCTTCTGAAGGCCCAAAAGATTCCGTGATCGGGTCCGGAGAACTTGTCAAACCACTCTGGCCCCCGAGGTCGCCTTGTAGAAACCGCAGGTTGTCTTGTCGCTTTGGGCACCGGGAGGTTCCCGAATGGCAAATCGACCCCCCGCCAAATCGTCCGGAATGGCTAAATTACCCTAGGGAGCAAGTTACAAGGTCGGTTTTGCAAAAGAAAGAAACACTCACACCCTCCACGACAAGATCCCGCATCCACATCCTAGGCCAATTGACTACGAAAGTGTGATGGAAGTGAGCTACTTTGGCGCTCTTGGAGGTCGGGTGGTCTTCCTCGCCACGGAACTTGGTCCCTGTGGCAATGTCGACGCTCGAGTCCATTGGCGAGCCAAATCGCGATTCCTGAGAGGGGAGGTCGCCTGGCCGGCCCCGTGGCCTTGGGGAGAGGGAAATTCGGGGCAAGCAGCCTCCGGGATTTTAGGGTCCTGCCGCGGCCAACACCCCCACTCCACGCCAAGTCACCGATGCCAAGCAAGGTCCCGCCCACGACCGGACAAGGAGAGGGCCTCCAAAACGAAACCCCGCGGGCTGCCGTGTTCTAGAAGGGTTTGGCGCTTTGGGGGCCGAGACTTGGTCTGCTGCACTTGGGACCTGGCCGAGAAGCCGCAGCCGGAGAATACGGAGCAAGGGGAACCGACGGAGCGGAGTTTGGGCCTGTCCTCCTCCCGATGTGTGGCAAGTAGAAGTTTGGGGGCTTTTGGTAAAGTGGCAAGACATTCATAAATTCGCAATTAATGCATTGTACTAAAAAATAAATTCTGATTTTTTGCCACCTGGATTCCTAATCCATCTCCAAAGACACCTCCCAATTTTGAAATTTTCTGAGAAGGTCTAGGTCAAAGGGTTAGATTAGAAACTGCCCACAAAAGAAGGTCGGGGCAGCCTGTTGTGTGGCAACCGAGCCGAAAGGCACCCTTCCCCAAGTCAAACGAGGCCGTGGACCTTGTGGATCCTCACAAGAGGGGAGAGTCCTGGACCCCAAGAGGCGGGATCCAAAAGTTCCCGAGGCAGCCTCTTCCTCGGCAGCCCCCTGGGCTGACGCTTAATGACCACCCCCTGAGCCCTGGCTCCCTCTATCCCACCGCTGATCCTCCGCTCATGGGCCCCTCTTCTGGAAGGCCCAAAAGATTCCAGACGTCCGGGGAGAACTTGTCAAACCTGGGCGCCCCGAGGTCGGCCTTTGTAGAAACCGCAGTTGTTTTGTCGCTCTCGCACCGGGAGGTTCTGAATGGCAAATCGACCGCCAAATCGTCCGGAATGGCTTAAATTACCCTAGGGAGCAAGTTACAAGGTCGGTTTTGCAAAAGAAAAGAAACACTCACGCCTCCACGACAAGATCCCGCATCCACATCCTAGGCCAATTGACTACGAAAGTGTGATGGAAGTGAGCTACTTTGGCGCTTCTTGAGGTCGGGTGGTCTTCTGGCCACTGAACTTGGTCCCTGTGGCAATGTCATGTTCTCGAGTCCATTGGCAGAGCCAAATCAGCGATTCCTGAGAGGGAGGTCGCCCGTCCGGCCCCTGTGGCCTTGGGGAGAGGAAATTCGGGCAAGCAGCTTCCTGGGGATTTAGGGTCCGTAAGGCTCCCAAGGCCAACACCCCCACTCCACGCCAAGTCACTCCACCGGCTCACAAGAAGGTCCCGCCCGACCGACAAGGAGAGGGCCTCCAAAACGTAAACCCCGTGGGCTGCCGTGTTCTAGAAGGGTTTGGCGCTTTGGGGGCCGAGACTTGGTCTCGTTGCACTTGGGACTGGCCGAAGAAGCCAAGCCGAGAATACGGAGCAAGGGGAACCGACGGAGCGGGAGTTTGGGCCTGTCCTCCTCCGATGTGGCAAGTAGAAGTCGGGGCTTTGCAAAGGGCAAGACATTCATAAATTCGCACTAATGCATTGTACTAAAATAAATTCTGATTTTTGCCACTGATTCCTAATCCATCTCCAAAGACACAGCCCAATTTTCAAATTTTCTGAGAAGGTCTAGGTCAAAGGGTTAAGATTAGAATCTGCCGGGCAGCCCGCTGTGGCAACCGAAGTGGCACCCTTCCCCAAGTCAAACGAGGCCAGGACCTTTGGTGGATCCTCACAAGAGGGGAGGGGACCCCAAGAGGCTGGATCCAAAAAGTTCCCCAGGCAGCCTCTTCCTCGGCAGCCCCCTGGGGGGCTGACGCTAATGACCACCCTCCCGGAGCCCTGCCTCCCCTATCCCACCGCTGATCCTCCGCTCAGTGGGCCCCTTCTGAAGGCCCAAAAGATTCCAGATCGTCCGGGAGAACTTGTCAAACCGCTGGGCGCCCCGAGGGTCGGCTTTGTAGAAACCGGGCAGTAAAGGTCTTGTCGTCGGGCACCGGGGAGGTTCGAATGGCAAATCGACCCCGCCAAATCGTCCTGAATGGCTAAATTACCCTAGGGAGCAAGTTACAAGGTCGGTTTTGCAAAAGAAAGAAACACTCACGCCTCCACGACAAGATCCCCGCATCCACATCCTAGGCCAATTGACTACGAAAGTGTGATGGAAGTGAGCTACTTTGGCGCTTGGAGGTCGGGTGGCCACTAACTTGGTCCCCGTGGCAATGTCGACGCTCCCGAGTCCATTGGCAGAGCCAAATCGCGATTCCGAGAGGGGAGGTCGCCCGTCCGGGTCCCCGTGGCCTTGGGGAGAGGAAATTCGGGCAAGCAGTTCCGGGGATTTTAGGGTCCCCGCCTCAGCGCCAACACCCCACTCCACGCCAAGTCAAGGCCAAGGTCAAGGTCCCGCCCGACCGACAAGGAGAGGGCCTCCAAAACGTAAACCCCCGTGGGCTGCCGTGTTCTAGAAGGGTTTGCGCTTTGGGGCCGAGACTTGGTCTGCTGCACTTGGGACCCGGGCCGAGAAGCCGCAAGAAAGAATACTGAGCAAGGGGAACTGACGGAGCGGAGTTTGGGCCTGTCCCTCCCTCCGATGTGGCAAGTAGAAGTGGGGGCTTTTGCAAAGGGCAAGACATTCATAAATTCGCAATTAATGCATTGTACTAAAATAAATTCTGATTTTTTGCCGCCTGGATTCCTAATCCATCTCCAAAGACACAGCCCAATTTTCAAATTTTCTGAGAAGGTCTAGGTCAAAGGGTTAAGATTAGAACGGCCGGGCAGCCCCAAGGTGTGGCAACCGAGCCGGCACCCTTCCCCAAGTCAAACGAGGCCTGACCTTTTGGATCCCTCACAAGAGGGGAGAGTCCGACCCCAAGAGGCTGGATCCAAAAGTTCCCGAGGCAGCCCCTTCCCGGGGCGCCCCGGGGCTGCACGCTTAATGACCACCTCCCGAGCCCGGCCCCTATCCGACCGCTGATCCTCCGCTCAGGGGCCCCTTCTGGAAGGCCCAAAAGATTCCGTGATCGGGTCCGGGAGAACTTGTCAAACCACGGGCCCCCGAGGTGGGCTTTGTAGAAACCGGGCAGCTGTCTTGTCGCTCGGCACCTGGGAGGTTCTGAATGGCAAATCGACGACCCCAAATCGTCCGGAATGGCTTAAATTACCCTAGGGAGCAAGTTACAAGGTCGGTTTTGCAAAAGAAAGAAACACTCACGCCTCCACGACAAGATCCCGTGATCCACATCCTAGGCCAATTGACTACGAGTGTGATGGAAGTGAGCTACTTTGGCGCTTCTTGGAGGTCGGGTGGTCTTCTGGCCACGGAACTTGGTCCCTGTGGCAATGTCGACGTTTCGAGTCCATTGGCGAGCCAAATCGCGATTCCCCGAGAGGGAGGTCGCCTCGTCCGGCCCCCGTGGCCTTGGGGGAGAGGAAATTCGGGCAAGCAGCCCGGGGATTTTAGGGTCCCCGCTCGGGCCAACACCCCCACTCCACGCCAAGTCACGGCAAGGTCCCTACGAACCGACAAGGAGAGGGCCTCCAAAACGAAAACCCCGTGGGCTGCCGTGTTCTAGAAGGGTTTGGCGCTTTGGGGCCGGAGACTTGGTCCGCTGCACTGGGACCCGGGCCGAGAAGCCGCAACCGAGAATACGGAGCAAGGGGAACCGGACGGAGCGGAGTTTGGGCCTGTCCTCCTCCCGATGTGGCAAGTAGAAGTCGGGGGGCTTTTGCAGTGGCAAGACATTCATAAATTGCAATTAATGCATTGTACCTAAAATAAATTCTGATTTTTTGCCACTGGATTCCTAATCCATCTCCAAAGACACAGCCCAATTTTCAAATTTTCTGAGAAGGTCTAGGTCAAAGGGTTAAGATTAGAACGGTCGGGCAGCCCGCTGTGGCAACCCAGCCGCACCCTTCCCCAAGTCAAACGAGGCTGACCTTGCAGTGGATCCCTCACAAGAGGGGAGAGTCCCGGACCCCAAGAGGCGGGATCCAAAAGTTCCCGAGGCAGCTCTTCCTCGGCCAAAGGCCCCTGGGCCGAGACGCATCGACCACCCTCCCGGAGCCCTGCCTCCCCTATCCGACCGCTGATCCTCCGCTCAGGGGCCCCTTCGGAAGGCCCAAAAGATTCCAGATCGGTCCCGAGAACTTGTCAAACCTGGGGGGCCCCGAGGTCGGCTTTGTAGAAACCGGGCAGTTGTTTTGTCGTCGCACCGGGAGGTTCCGAATGGCAAATCGACCCTGCCAAATCGTCCGGAATGGCTAAATTACCCTAGGGAGCAAGTTACAAGGTCGGTTTTGCAAAAGAAAGAAACACTCACGCCTCCACGACAAGAGATCCCCGCATCCACATCCTAGGCCAATTGACTACGAGTGTGATGGAAGTGAGCTACTTTGGCGCTTTGGAGGTCGGGTGGTCTTCTGCCACGGAACTTGGTCCCCAGGGCAATGTCGACGTTCTGAGTCCATTGGCAGAGCCAAATCGCGATTCCGGAGAGGGGAGGTCGCCCGTCCGCCCCCGTGGCCTTGGGGAGAGGAAATTTGGGGCAAGCAGCCGGGATTTTAGGGTCCGCGCTCGCGTCAACACCCCCACTCCACGCCAAGTCACGCAAGGTCCCGCCCGACCGGGACTGGGAGAGGGCCTCCAAAACGCAAAACCCCGTGGGCTGCCGTGCTCTAGAAGGGTTTGGCGCTTTGGGGGCCTCAGGACTTGGTCCGTTGCACTTGGGACGGCCGAGAAGTCGCAGCCGAGAATACCTGAGCAAGGGGAACCGACGGGAGCGGAGTTTGGGCCTGTCCTCCTCCCGATGTGGCAAGTAGAAGTCTGGGGGGCTTTTGCAGTGGCAAGACATTCATAAATTCGCAATTAATGCATTGTACGAAAATAAATACCCTGATTTTTTTGCCACCTGGATTCCTAATTCATCTCCAAAGCACACAGCCCAATTTTCGAAATTTTCTGGAGAAGGTCTAGGTCAAAGGGTTAGCATTAGAACGGGCCTGGCAGCCCGCTGAATAAACCGAAGCCGGGCACCCTTCCCCAAGTCAAACGAGGCCGTGACCTTGCGTGGATCCCCTCACAAGAGGGGAGAGTCCGGACCCCAAGAGGCGGGATCCAAAAGTTCCCCGAGGCAGCTCTTCCTCGGGCCAAGGCCTCGGGTTGCACGCCACGACCACCCTCCCGAGCCCTGCCCCCTATCCCACCATGGATCCTCCGCTCAGGGCCCCTCTTCGAAGGCCCCAAAAGATTCCGATCGGTCCCGAGAACTTGTCAAACCAAGGGCCCCGAGAACTTTGTAGAAACCCGCAGTTGTTTTGTCGCTTGGGCACCGGGAGGTTCGAATGGCAAATCGACCCCCGCCAAATCGTCCTGAATGGCTAAATTACCCTAGGGAGCAAGTTACAAGGTCGGTTTTGCAAAAGAAAGAAACACTCATGCCCTCCCACGACAAGATCCCGCATCCACATCCTAGGCCAATTGACTACGAGTGTGATGGAAGTGAGCTACTTTGGCGCTTTGGAGGTCGGGTGGTCTTCCGCGCCACGAACTTGGTCCCCTGTGGCAATGTCGACGCTTCGAGTCCATTGGCGAGCCAAATCGCATTCCCGAGAGGGAGGTCGCCCGGCCCCGGCCCCTGTGGCCTTGGGAGAGGAAATTCGGGCAGCAGCCCGGGGATTTTAGGGTCTCGTGCTCAAGGCCAACACCCCCACTCCACGCCAAGTCACTAAGGTCCCTACGCTGGACCGACTGCGCGAGAGGGCCTCCAAAACGCAAAACCCCGTGGGCTGCCGTTCTAGAAGGGTTTGGCGCTTTGGGGGTCGAGACTTGGTTTGTTGCACTTGGGACTCCGGCCGAAAGAAGCGAGCCGAGAATATGGAGCAAGGGGAACTGACGGCAGAAGTTTGGGCTCTCGCCCTCCTCCCCGATGTGGCAAGTAGAAGTCGGGGGCGGGTGCTGGCAAGACATTCATAAATTCGGCAATTAATGCATTGTACTAAAAAATAAATTCTGATTTTTTTGCCACCGATTCCATTCATCTCCAAAGACATCGCCCAATTTTCAAATTTTCTGAGAAGGTCTAGGTCAAAGGGTTAAGATTAGAACGGCTCTGTGGGCAACCCGCTGTGGCAACCGAAGCCGGCACCCTTCCCCAAGTCAAACGAGGCCAGACGCAGTGGGATCCCTCACAAGAGGGAGAGTCCCGACCCCAAGAGGCGGATCCAAAAGTTCCCGAAGGCAGGCTAGCCCCCTGGGGTTGACGCACGACCACCCCCGGAGGCTCCCCCCGGTATCCCACCGCTGATCCTCCCGTCAGGGGCCCCTGAAGGGCCAAAAAGATTCGATCGGTCCCAGAGAACTTGTCAAAACCACCTGGCATCCCCGGGAGGTCTACTTTGTATAGAAACTGGGCAGTTGTTTTGTCGTCGCACTGTGGAGGCCCTGGAATGGCAACCCGACCCCAAATCGTCCTGAATGGCACAAATTACCCTAGGGAGCAAGTTACAAGGTCGGTTTTTGTAAAAGAAAGAAACACTCACTTCCACGACAAGATATCCCCGCATCCACATCCTAGGCCAATTGACTACGAAAGTGTGATGGAAGGGAGCTACTTTTACGCTTCTTGAGGTTCCAACTTGGGTGGTCTGGGACAAGCCTGGAGTCCATTGGGTGCAGCCAAAATGTCTGAGAGGGAGGTCGCCTCGTCCGGCCCTCTGGCCTTGGGAGAGGGTCCAAGCACCGGGATTTAGTCAACACCCCCACTCCACGTCAAGTCGAATGACGCAAGGTCCCGCTGAATTCGACAGGGAGGGCTCTCCCAAACGCCCCCGTGCCGGTCCCTATGGCACTTGGGACCTGGGCCAAGTAAGGGAGCAAGGGAACCCGAGATGGAGTTTGGG